>SZWC01022631.1:26482-37872 GCA_023375785.1 Penium margaritaceum
CTGCGACGGTAACCTCCCCGCTCGAGAGTCGAGGAGATCTCCATGTTCCAACACCGCGGCGACTGCTTGAGCCCATAGAGGACTTTGCACAGTCGCCAGACCTTGCTTGTACCATCGGTGAAGCCCGGGGGCTGTATCATGTAGATTTCTTCATCGAGCTTCCCATGCAGGAAGGCGTTGTTGACATCCATCTGCTCCAGTTCCCAGTCGTGCTGGGCGTCGAGACTCAAAAGTGCTCGAACAGTGGTATATCTCCCGACCGGTGCAAAGGTCTCATCAAAGTCAACGCCGAGAATCTGGGAGAACCCCTTAGCTGTGAGGCATGCCTTGTACCGGTCGACTGTTCCATCGGGCTTCAGCTTACGCCAAAGGACCCATCGGGCGGAGACTGCCTTGCGACCTGCAGGTAGATCCACGAGCTCAAAGACTCCATGGTCTTGGAGGGCAGTGAGCTCCTTCTGCATGGCCTTCTCCCAGAGGGCAGCGTCTGCTGCCTCACGAGCCTGTCGGACAATGGTGGGCTCAGGAGGAAGAGTGGGGAGGCCGGCGGCCGCAAAGCATGCAGCGACATAACCGGCGACGGAGGACTCAAGAGCACTGTGGAACTCGTGGGCTACAAGAGCATAGCCAACTGCAGAGTTGGGGTGTACAACGCTCACAGACAGGCCTAGTGCATCGAGGCTGGTGGGGCGCACTGAGGGACCAGCTGTGGAGATGGGGCTGTGGAGCGGGTGACTCGCTGAGGGGGAGTGGACGAGCCAACCAAGAAAGACTCAGCAGGCGCCCTGGAAGAGGAGGGCTGAGAGGACTGAGAGGGAGGAAGAGCACGAAGTCTCCCCCCACGAGTGTAAGGCTCAGGATTGGGGAGCCGAGCCTGAGGAGCGTCACCTGCGGCGGTGTCAAGCACCGGAGAAACCGCACTGGACTGCGTGGGAGTGGGTACCGAGTGTGAGAACTCGGGACTGGCGGTGGACGGCGAAGACACTGGGCTGCCGGCTGAGAGCGACACGAACTCAGGGGAGGGCACTGAGGCCCCCGACTCAGAAGAGGAACGTGGGGACAAGGAGGAGGAGTCCTCGTCACTGTCCGTGGGAGTGACAGCAGGGGACGTCGTATGAGAGGGAGAAGTGGACACACGGAGATCGGAGGCTGGAACAGACCCATCCCCCCCAAGCTGACGAAGCGAGGAGAGGGAAGATAGAGGAGGGACATGGGCCAGGTCACGGGGGAAGGCATCCTCAAAGAAGAGGGTGTCGCGGGACTCGATGACGCGGGAATGGTTGGGATCCCAGAAGCGCCACGCCTTAGACATGGCAGAGACACCAAGAAACGTGTAGAGGCGAGCACGAGGACTCTGTTTGCCATCGCGGAAGTCCTCGAGCAGCCAGACGGTAGCCACACAGCCCCAGACACGAGCTAGACGGAGGTCTGCATGACGACCGTACCAGCGCTCAAAGGGAGTGACGTGGCGAGGAAGGGGACCGTGTGGAACACGGTTCCATACCCAGGTAATGTAGCACATGGCCTCTAAGGCGAAGACGGGAGAGGGGGAGGACTCGCTGAGGAGAGTACGGACACCATCAGCGAGGGTGCGGTTCCAGCGTTCAGAGACACCATTCTACTGGGGTGTGTAGGGGGCCGAAGGCTTCATACACAGCCCACAAGAGGTAAGAAAGCGGGCGGTGGGATCCATGAACTCGCCACCACGGTCACAGCGAAAGACTTTGAGCCGCCGACCACAGACCAGTTCAGCTTGTGGCAGCCAGGACTCAAGTGTGGGACAGACGTCACTCTTTTGCCGAAGGGCAAAGACCCAGCGCATGCAAGAAAAGTCGTCTGTGAGACAGAGGACAGAACGACCGACACCCCCAAGAGCGTCATGGGCAAGGGGTCCCATGACGTCAGCGTGCAGGAGGTCAAGGGGGTAAGATGTGCGTGACTCGGACGTGGAGAACAGGGAGCGGTGCATTTTGCCTTGGGCACAGTCGAGGCAGTCAGTGGGGCAGGGTGCAGAGAACGTGTTGGCATCAAGGCCATTAGCAGGCATGTCCCAAAGCAGACTGTCAATGGCAGCGGTGTGAATGTGACAGAGGCGACGATGGAGCAACTGCGCATGTGTAGGAGTGAGGGAGCGAGCCACATGAAAAAGAGCAGTCGAGGAGAGATGGGGTACAAACGAGGGCATGCGGAACAAGCGGTCACAGCGAGTGCCATGTAGTAAGACATGACCAGTAGTGCGATGCATGACAGAGGCAATGCCATGGCTAGATGAGAAGTCCATGCCCTGGTCGTCGAGTGTCGTAACAGACAGCAGACTGAGCTCAAGAGCAAGCACATAGAGAACGACAGGAAGGAAGAGTTCCCCCCCAGGGCCAACGAAGCGGACGACACTGACACCTTGGACGGGGAGAAGGTGGCCAGAGCCAGTGCGTACAAAGCGAACATAGCCAACGGGACCCAGTGACACAAACGAAGAGCGACACGAAGTCATGTGGTAGGTGGCCCCTGAATCAAGAATCCAGAAGCCACCCGTCATACCGATAGACGCAGGGTCATGACTCCCGGCGGCAATGGCAGAGCGAGGAGAGAGGCGCTGACCACAAGCGGCAAGACAACGAGGGAGACTGTACGACTGCCACTCCTCAATCCACGGGACGTCAACTGGGGGACACCCCTGAACATGACCTGGGGGGGTCCACGAAGAGACGAATCAACAGTACACGCAAGGCCCTCCTCAACCGAACGCACACTCTCACCTCCCTGATCACGGAGGTGACGCTGGTGAACGGCGTGAGAGAGTGCAGAGTCCAGCTGGCGGTCGTCCTCAGATGGTCCTGTGATGAGTGCATTAGAGGAGGGATACTGGGAACCGGGGGTGGAGGAAGCCCATTCGGAGGTGAGTAGAAGCCAGAGGGAGGTCCGAAGTAGACAGGGCCCCCAAACCCCAGGGGCCAACTCCAGGGTGCGGATTGAGGAGGTGAAGAGAGGGTAGTGCTGTATGCAGCAGCTGTAGGCAATGGGGAAGAAGAGTGTGCAGTGCCACGACTTAACCCCGCGGAGGTGGAGGAGTGTGCAGGGCCGCCACCAGACCCTGAGGAGCGTGCCCAGTGGGCACGCATGGCGGAGGCTAGGCGTGCATCATCTGGTGGTGCAGGGCACTTGGGCGCCGCATGACCGGTGGCGCCGCAGTTCCAGCAAGTGACAGTGCTCGTGGAGGAAGAGTGGAATGCGACGTTATCAGAGCCGCGACCTTTGCCACCTTTCCCCTGCCCGCCACCGCCAGAGCCACCCCGCCGGCCTTTACCTTTACCACCACCTCTACCACGACCATCCCCTTGGGAAGCAAGAGATGTGGCAGTAGTGACAGAGGTGGAGATGGAGGACGAACCAGAGGCAGAGGAGGTGGAGGAAGAAGGAAGTGTGGTGGTTACTGCTGTAACAGCGGCGCGGTGAATGCGCTTATTCTGCAGGGAGCTCCACCAGTCGGTGAGGCGTTGGGAGGTGAACTCCCATAAGGCCCCAATGCCAGGGGGTGCGTCGGCGGGGACAGGGATGGTCGCCAAACGCTCAAGCTCTATGGCCTTCACTTTGCGAAAGATGTCGCTGAGCTCCGGGATGAGGCCGTTGACGATGGAGAGAACAACAGGGAGTTGGCTTGGGGCGGCCTTGCCGAGGTCACGCAGCAGTCACAGACTACGAGCCCAATAGGCGTCAACAATCTCATCAGCACGCATGGAGAGCGTGTTGAACTGGACGGTGAGGACGCTCTGTGTTGCATGTCCAGTGACTGTCGTGCGCCGCTTGATCAGGGCATAAGCCCCAACCGGGTCAGCGGGGGTGCGGCGTGCAGTGTCCGCATTGTAGAACCCGATCTCATTAGTGACATCGTCTGGTCCAGCGCGAATGAGGGCACGGACCGCTCGTGCCAACTCAAAGTCGACTGGCACAAAAGGTGGAACAGCTGAGGGGTTTGGTGCATGGTAGTATTCCCAGAGCTGCTCCCCCTGCGCCCAGGCACTGAAATGAACCTCCCAAGAGTGGAAAATAAGATTGGACGTGAAATGGGGTGGAGTGGAATCAAAGTCAGGCTTGCGCTGCACTAATGGAACAAGGGCTTTGGCCGCAGCAGCGCCACCGGCTACGGCGACTGCAAGTGGATCAAAGGAAGATGGGCCAGCGGCAGTGGAAGGGGAAGCGGGGGAGGTGGAGAACGCTGCAGCAATGCTAGCGGACTGGGTGCTGCGCAATGTGGGTTGGAGACGATTCAGGACCAGGTCAGCAATGTGATCGGCGAATGTCTCTTGGTCAGCCTGCTCAGCCCGTAGTTTTTCCTCAGCAGCGCACTGAGCACTGAGAGCTGCCTGCAACGCAGTGCGCTCACGCTGAAGCTCAGCTTGCAGTGCTGTGTATTGGTCATCGTCAACTGGCATTGTGCCAGTGGCGTGACTCTGCCGAGGAAAATTTCGGCAGAGTTTCTTTTGCCCCAGTGGGCGTGGGAATGTGAGGTATGGGCGTTGGAAGTTTGTTGCAAGGCAACAACCTGGACGCACGAACACGCCAATATAGGAAAGGCAGAGAGAGCGAGAGAACAGGAGAAGCCAAGCTCACCACGCACGGCGGTGCAGAGAGAACAGTGGCGGCAACGCCGCAGCAGCTGAGGAGGCGACGACTGCAACAACAGCTGATGCGGTGACAACGAAGCAGGCTACGCCTATCAGGGCTGCACCGGACAGGGTGGAGTTGACTGCAGCAGTCGAAATCAACACTTGTATGTGACGAGTAACTGACGGTGATGAGGAGGGTAGAGATGCAGCCTGTGCTGTGGAGGCGTGAGTGGAGTCAACTACACTGGAGAGTGCTGTGGCTTTTGCGGCTGCTGTGGATGCAACTGAGTTTGCTGCCGCGGCAATCTGAGTAGCTACGTTGACAGCAGCTGCAGCCAAAGTTCCGTGATCAACCGCTGCAGTGTACGCGTCGATGGATCGACCAGCAGTAGTGCTGGCTGGTGCACGTGCGGCACGTGCAGTGGCTACAAAGGTAGAGGCAACGGCAGCACTGGATACGAGTGCAGCCTGCAGAGCTGTGAGAATATCAGGAGACAAGATGGACGAGGACTCTGCAACTGATGCGGCCGGAGATGCGGCGCAACGCGGAGTGGGTGCTTCTGATGCTGCTGCTGCAGAAGGTGGAGCCGCACTACGGGAAACATCACGGCGCTGTTACTGGCGCGTCCTATGGGCAATGGGCGGGCTTACCGGAGAGTGACGAGGTCGATGGTCCTGTTGTGGTGCTGTTGCCGGTTGGTTCTACAACGTCGGAGAGTCGTCGTCGGCCGACTGGCAATGAGCTGCGTAGTCCCTTGCGTCCGCCCACGCGTCGTAATCAGCAGGGTCGGAGTCTTCACCGGGATGATACCCTGGACTGCTGCAGCGCACCCTCGACCACAATTCTCTCTCTGCGCGCTCCTCGTAGTACGCGAGCTCCTCGTCAATGCGTGCATGGTCCCGAGCTATCGTAGATGACGGAGGGACGGGCTCGGTCTCAGGTGGAGACACCAGCGTTCTGAATGTTGGGCTGCTTTAGGGCAGCCCGAGGTGATTGGGAGTGTGCTGGGGTCAGGCCTGGCAACAGGGTTGGAGCTGTTGCTGCAAGGGCCGTAAGTGAGGTCACGGCTGCTGAGCGATGTCGATGCACGGGAGATGCGTACACCAGGCCGAGGCAACACACAGCGTGTAGATGCACCGGGTGTCATCCAAGTATCCGTCGTCCGTGCGGAGACGTGCACGGCGGAGAAGGGACGGAGGAGAAGTGGTGCCGTAGAGATGGTGGCCCAAGAGTGGGCCGGAGATGATGGCCCAAGAGTGGGCTGAGTAGGTACCACCACGTGGCGGTGATGTCATAAGTAGGTCGATCGAAGCCGAGAGTGTGCCCCCGTGAGTCACGGGTCCGATGCCAGCGGCTGCTCAGAACGACGGCTGCTGCTGCTGCTTAGGCTGCCACGGTCATGAGTAGGTCCGTCGAAGCCGAGAATGTGCCCCGTGAGTCACGGGTGCAATGCTAGCGGCTGCACAGAACGGTGGCTGCTGCTGCTGTTTAGGCTGCCACGGCCTCATGCTGTGGCTTGCGCGGGATCACCCGTCACTTAGCAGTAGCCCGAATGAGGTTCACGGGTGCAATGCTAGCGGCTACAGAGAACGCCGGCTGCTGCTGCTACTTAGGCTGCCACGGTCTTGTGCTGTGGCTTGCGTGGGATCACCCGTCACGTAGCAGTGGTCCGAATGAGGTTCACTAGGTCTTAGGATTGTCGCGGCGGGGAGGGGTAGCCCTCCTGCTCTGATACTAGTAGGTAGTCATGAATGCCATACAAGCAAGCAAGCAAGTGGCAAGCAACGGAACGAGCCATGGATCGGGGGCAAGCTCAAAGACTCGAAAGAGAAGGAAGTTGAGACACGAGTGTTTGAGTAACAAGTGAGCGAGGTGGTAAGTACCAGTTGACCAGGCCACCCACGCGAAGCACTCATCGTGGGGCCCGGCCGCCACCCAGGGATCGAACCCGACCCTGGAGCGAGCGAGCTCCAGGCAATTTCTCACACGCCGGCACAAACCGGCGTGTGGTCCCGAGGGATCAGCAACCCGGTTCACCACTCTAGGAGCATGCAAGTATTCAATCAACCAACAGGCATGCAATCCTACACATTGTATCCCCCGTTTTGGCACGCGAAGTTATCACTAAACTAAGGCTTGTGACAAGGCTCGTGCTGAAGCCACCACTTGGCAGTTTGATGGAGGCACCACCACTGTGCACGACATGCTACATCACAGTCTTGCACCAGGGAGCCTCAGTCCACTTCAATCACCTGCAGTGGTGAGGTGTGTGTGTGTGTGCATGGAGACAAGAGGGCACTTGCGTGTGTTTGTGACAATAACCAACACCGGCTTATCTCAGCGACGGCAGGGTCCCTCAAAAGGGATCCTGCTTGTCAGAATCGCGACCCGGTCACGTCAAGGGTCGACACGAGCCCTTGAACTAAGAGAGAGAAAGCCAATTCAGTCTGTCAAAGCCGAAGAAATTACATTTGATCTGCAAACCCAGTAGTTTCCTCTATTTTAATAATTGAAACTTATGAGCAGTTTGATGCAAGGCAACTACACAGGATGCAATCGACCGCGACCTTCCAGTGACGACGGGGAACCATGGACCGTCTCGTCAACCGGCCATCGCAAAGTGTGACACTCTACGTAGAGCTCTCGCGTTGGTCGCTGCCCGAATGCAAGCTTGGGCGCTAATGGGTCCGAAAATGCGGGTCCTTGCTTCAGGTTTTTTGGAAAAATAGGACCCCCATGTCAATTGAGCCTAGCAAAATGGCATGTTTCTCGAGGAGGCAAGATAAGGGGAATCTACTGTTACTGTCCATGCATTCATTACCCACATTGATCTGATGTTCAGTACATAGAACATTTGTTACATTTTTCAAACCAAATTTTGATACCGTACTACCGCCTAAATTCGCACCTTAAATAGTTATGAGGCAGTTCCACAACGGAAAAATACTCCTTGTGCCATGGTCCGTAACGGTTCTGGATTAGCTGGGTTTCTTGGTACGAATTATGGCCAAAAAAAAAAGGTCCAATGCGATGTTCGAAATTCTTCGGTGACTTATTGGCTCAGTGATCGAGCGAGGGCCGAGGTCAACGAGTGTTCGCAGTCGTTGACCTCGTTGAAGTCAATGAGTCGTGCAACGGCCGATGCGCGAGCCGTTGCGCGCTCATTTGTGCACGGCCGTGGTGCGCTCTCGCTAGCCTGCGAGAGCGTACCACGGAAGACTGTGGATGGGAGCAAGTACAGCACAAAGGAAATTTTGCACTCTTTAGAACAGAAGGACATGTACAAACAAGAACAAATTCCATGCCTAGACATGTTCCTTGTCGTTGGGGAGTATGGATTCGGCGAGGAAAGCGCCATGGGTGACGCTTCGCCGCACTGCCATAAACTGGAGTTCACTAGCAAAGATGTCGTCATAGCCACACTTGCTCCACGTGGCTATGATGGAGTACTACATGTCCTTCAACCTAAACCAGCTTTCTAGCATCCATCCTAAGAGGTTTTCCTTCATCGGCCTTAGCGGGAAGCGGAGCTGCGAGTCCTCCTTGGACACCTCCATCATCCACTGCGAGAATGTTTCAGTGATGTAAGCTTTGAAAGGGCGTTGGAGGCCCACATCCGCGGACTGCATCTTGGACGTGCACCCGCGGGGATGTAAACCGGGATGACGTAGGGGAAGGTCTCACGGAGCCACGTCCGCAATGCGTCCGTGCATTGCGGACGCCATGCGTCGAGAAGAACGACGCATGGCTCTTTGCCGAAGACCTTCCCCTCGGCGGCGCACTTCGTCTTGTACCAAGGGTGAAGTAAGAAGCGGAACCACTCTCTCGTTGTCAGTTCGTTGGCCCAATGGTTTGTAGTTTGCGTGAGATGCCACCCCGAGTTCCGTGCCGCGTTGGCATTCGGGCCACGCGGGAGGACGTTGGAGGTCATGCCGGAGAAAATGAATTGCATGGTGCATGAGGATCACTGTTAAGTGGCGGGTACGAAGGGGACAGAAATGCAAAAACGACGGCGGCGGGTTTTGTGGGGAAACACACACCTGCATGGGGATCATGTCCCCGTCCATGGATGTGGCGACGACGGCGGTGAGTTGCCTCTTGTCGTCGGCGCCAAGCACGGGCACCTCCTTGCTCCCCGTCGGCGCCCACGTCTTGTTGCGCGATGGGACGACCATCATCCCGGTGTGGTCCGCGTTCACCACAAAGGCACGGCTCACGTTGTAGGCGGCTACGATGCCCGCCAAGCGGACCATCATGTCGCGGACGTGTTGCTCCCAATTGATGGGGAGTTTTTGCGCCGCGGTTGTCCAGGCCTGCCATGACCATCCGAGGTCTTTTTCCATGAAGTCATGTACCCACGTCCTTTCAAACGCAATCACGCCGCCGTTTTCCCTCAACTCCTCCGGGCAATGGTCGGAGACGATGCCTCGCACGACGGATTGGGCAGTGAGGGAGCATATGGGTACACCGATGGATCAGAGGCGTTGAAGCTCCTCCACGGCCTCCTCCACGACGATGGGGTGCCGTTCGCAAAAACCACGTCGACCACGGACACCCGGAGGGAGTGCCGCATCCGGGACACCTTCGGGTATGGGCTCGGAGGGAGCCCTCTCGGCGGCATCCAAGATGTGCATGTGCGGGTTGAGAGTTCCTTGTACATACCACCAGTACAATGTGCTTTTTGCAAGCTTGTCGTACTCGCAGTGGCCGCCAGGACCGCGCCAAACGCGTTGGAGGTGCTTGATGGCTGCGGTGATGCTCCCTGTTTTGATGACGGCGGCATTGATGCACTTGAAGTGGCCGCGGCCCACCCAATTTGTGTAGCCTCCAGTGCGCTTGCAAGACGAGGACGAGGGAGAGGCGCTAATAGCGCTTGGCGGGTCGGCCACCGAAGCATCCGCGTTGTCCGAGGATAGAGGAGAGGCTTGGATGCTTGGTGACACTGGCACCACCGCCGCAGGCCGGCTTCTTGCGAGGGCGGCCTGGCTTGCGCTTGAAGACAGGCTTCCGTGGTGGAAGCCTTGCGGCGTCGCGCTCAAGTTCAGCAAGGCGTTCTTCACGGGAGCACTTGGCAAAGTAAGCGGTCACGGTGTTCGGCTCCATGCTGAGAGGCAACTGCTGAGGGTTTGAAAGTGAGAGTGGACTACAAGCCCCTTAAGCAATGTGCCAGGTGCTCCTGATGGCTACCGCCGAGAAAGCGCCCTTCCGCTAGACCACCCCTTCACGGAGGGGGCCTGGCGGAAGTGTGCTTCCTCAGAGGCTCAACCTTCCGAGTCTGAGCGTTGCACAACGTCGGGCAACCCAAGCGCAAACGGCGCTTGGACGTTGATGGTGTCCAAGCGCCGTGGACTGTGGATTCGCTTGCTCAAGTTCGAGCAAGCAAATTTCTTCGGCCAAACGCTCGAGTGGTAAGTGCTTCAGCGCAGGTGCTCGAACGGGCCGTGGTCGAATTGAATGGTACGTGTCTCACCCACCCCCTGTTCCAGAACGGCTCAAAACTTGGTCCCGGGTGGTCGAATTAGCTTAAAAAAAAAACACCTTGGTGAAAAGAGGTGTGAATTTAGGCAGTAATACGGTAAATGAATTGGAAAAAAGCAATTGTTTCCTCACTACATGGTGCTGCATTTCTTCACATTAACATGCACCAAAAATTCAACACTCGGCAACAATAGAGTTGCATGCAAATCACAATCACTAAACACTCCTGTTTGGAGCAACCTCATCTTTAACAAAGAATACATTGCAAGAAAACCTCCATATTAGGGCTAGGAAATCATGACTTCTATACTGTTTTTGGTATGGATATGAATGAAAATGAAACGGATATCTTCAATTTCTTCTCTCATTTAATCGAGATCAAAGTGATTCAACCTGTTTCAGCCAAGAAAATGTTTTAATATAAACTTTGGTTTTGTTTCATTGGAAAAAAGAAAAAGGTCAGGTTGGAGTAGGATGGCTGGGGACGGACATGGGCGATTTAGATATAAGGGGCAGGGAGCAAGGGGTGTATCGGTAGAGGGTAAGAGGTTGGGGCACAGAGACAGGGGAGAACACGTGCACCAAAGTGGGAGGGAGAGGGGAATGGGAGAGGTAATTAGGGAGGATGAGGATGGAGGACTACGCGAAGGGGAGGACATAGTAAAGGAGGAGTGAATGAGGAGGAGAATGAAGGGATGGATATGAGAGAGGTAGAGGGCAGGGGATAGGTGCAAGTAACAATATTCATGGAGGTGAGAGGAAAGCAAAACCAAAAGGCATAGAGGGAGGAGGACGACGATGACAACGACGACGCCGACGACGACGATGATGACGACGATGACGATGAGGACAAGGATGAGGATGAGGAGGAGGAGGAGGAGGGGGGGTGGGCAGGAGGGCTAGTCAGAAAGGGAGTATAAGGAGGAAGAAGAGGGAGAGGAGGAGGGGGGGCTTGAAATTTGATGCACTTGTTGGGGGTTATTGATTAGGAAGAATCTAAGGGTTTTCAGGGAACAAAAGAAATAGAGGGAGGAGGCAGGGAGAACAAGGAGGGATGGGGGAGGTGGAGGAGGAGATAGAGGGAAACAGAGAGAGAGAGAGAGAGATAGAGAGAGAGAGAGAGAGATATATATATATATATATAGAGAGAGAGAGAGAGAGAGAGAGAGAGAGAGGGGGGGGGCAAGCAGCGAGTGGTTGGCCACCAGATGAGGTACAGGCCAATCTCCCCTCACTCTTTACATCGTACTCCTCAACAATCATCCGGTCAAATGATTGTCGAGGAAAAAAAACATCACAAAAATTCT
>SZWC01022632.1:1046-12204 GCA_023375785.1 Penium margaritaceum
AGCAAGCCCTAGACAATTGGAGCAAGACCAAAACAACTGGAGCAAGGCCCAAGACAGCTGGAGCAAGGTCACTTGAGCAAGCCCAAAACAGATGGAGCAAGCCAAAGACAACTGAGGAAGGCCAAGATTGCTGAGAAAGGCCAAGACAACTTGAGCAAACCCAAAACACCTTAACAATCCCAAGACAAATGGAGCAAGCCCAAGTGGCCCAAAGCAAGCCCAAGACAACTCAAGCAATCCCAAGACAATATAAGAGCAAGGCCAAGACAACTGGAGCAAGGCCAAGACAACTAGAGAAAGGCCAAGACAACTGAGCAAGGCTACGACAACTGGAGCAAGGCCAAGACAAGTGGAGCAAACCCAACACAAGCGAAAAAAGGCCGAGATAGATAGAGCAAGCCCAAGACAACTGGAGCAAGTCCAAGACGACTGCAGCAAGCCCAAGACAACTCGAGCAAATCCAAGAGAACTGGAGCAAGCGCAAACCTATTGGAGCAAGCCCAAGACAACTGGAGCAAGCCTGAAACAACAAGAGCAAGGCGAAGACAACTAGAGCAAGGCCAAGACAAATGGAGCAAGTCCAAGACAACAAGAGCAAGCGCAAGACAATCAGAGAAAATCCAAGACATCTGGAGCAAGCTCAAGAAAACTGGAACAAGGCCAAGACAACTGGAGCAAGCCTAAGATAACAAGAGCGAGGCCAAGACAACTGGAGCAAGCCCAAGACAACTTGAGCAAGACCAAGACAAGTGGAACAAGGCCAAGACAACTGTTGAAAACCTGAGACAACTGGAGCAAGGCCATGAAAACTGGAGCAAGCTGAAGCCAACTAGAGGAAGCCCAAGACAACCGGAGGAAGGCCAAGACAACTGGAGCAAGCCCAAGACAACTGGAGCAAGGTAAAGACACTTGGAGCAAGCCCAAGACAACTGGAGCAAGCCCAAGACAACTAGAGCAAGCCCAAGACAACTGGAGCAATCCTAAGGGAACTGGAGCAAGCCAAAGACAACTTGAGCAAGACCAAGGCGACTAGAGGAAGCCCAAGACAGCTGGAGCAACCCAAAGACAACTGGAGCAAGGCTAAGAGACCTCGAGCGAGCCCAAAACAATAGGAGCAAGCCCAAGACAACTCGAGCAACCCCAAGACAACATAAGTAAGCCTAAGACAATTGGAGCAAGCCCAAGAAAACTAGAGCAAGCTCAAGACAACTAGAGCAATTCCAAGACAACTGGAGCAAGCCCAAGACAATAGGAGCAAGCCCTAGTCAACTTGAGTAAGCTTAAAACAACTGGAGCAAGGCCATGACAACGGGAGCTAGGCCACGACAAATGGAGCAAGCCCAAGAAAATTGGAGCAAGGCGAAGACAACTGGAGCAAGCCAAAGACAACTGGACCAAGGCAAGGACGAGTGGAGCAACCCAAGACAGCTAGAGCAGGCCCAAGACAGCTGGAGCAAGCTCAAGACAACAGGAGCAAGCCCAAGGCAACTAGAGCAAGGCCAAGAAAACTGTAGCAAGGCCAATACAACTGGAGCAAGCCCAAGAAAACTGGAACAAGGCCTAGAACACTGGAGCAACCCGAGACAACTAAAGAAAGGCCAAGACAATTGAAGCAAGTTCAAGAAAACTGGAGCAAGGCCAAGACAACTGGAGCAAGTGGAAGAAAACTTGAGCAAGGCCAAGAGAACTGGACCAAGGCCAAGACAATTGGAGCAAGCCCAAGACAACTGGTGCAAGGTAAAGACACTTCAGCAAGCCCAAGACAACTGGAGCAAGCCCAAGACAACTCGAGCAAGGCCAAGAAAACTGTAGCAAGGCCAATACAACTAGAGCAAGCCCACAACAACTGGAGCAAGGGCAAGACAACCAGAGCAAGGCCAAGATAACTAGAGCAAGCCCAAGATAACTGGAGCAAGCCAAAGGACACTGGAGCAAGCCCAAGCCAACTGGAGCAAGGCCATGACAACGGGAGCTAGGCCACGACAAATGGAGCAAGCCCAAGACGACTCCAGCAAGCCCAAGACAACTCGAGCAAGGCCAAGAAAACTGTAGCAAGGCCAATACAACTAGAGCAAGCCCACAACAACTGGAGCAAGGGCAAGACAACCAGAGCAAGGCCAAGATAACTAGAGCAAGCCCAAGATAACTGGAGCAAGCCAAAGGACACTGGAGCAAGCCCAAGCCAACTGGAGCAAGGCCATGACAACGGGAGCTAGGCCACGACAAATGGAGCAAGCCCAAGACGACTCCAGCAAGCCCAAGACAACTCGAGCAAGGCCAAGAAAACTGTAGCAAGGCCAATACAACTAGAGCAAGCCCACAACAACTGGAGCAAGGGCAAGACAACCAGAGCAAGGCCAAGATAACTAGAGCAAGCCCAAGATAACTGGAGCAAGCCAAAGGACACTGGAGCAAGCCCAAGCCAACTGGAGCAAGGCCATGACAACGGGAGCTAGGCCACGACAAATGGAGCAAGCCCAAGACGACTCCAGCAAGCCCAAGACAACTCGAGCAAGGCCAAGAAAACTGTAGCAAGGCCAATACAACTAGAGCAAGCCCACAACAACTGGAGCAAGGGCAAGACAACCAGAGCAAGGCCAAGATAACTAGAGCAAGCCCAAGATAACTGGAGCAAGCCAAAGGACACTGGAGCAAGCCCAAGCCAACTGGAGCAAGGCCATGACAACGGGAGCTAGGCCACGACAAATGGAGCAAGCCCAAGACGACTCCAGCAAGCCCAAGACAACTCGAGCAAGGCCAAGAAAACTGTAGCAAGGCCAATACAACTAGAGCAAGCCCACAACAACTGGAGCAAGGGCAAGACAACCAGAGCAAGGCCAAGATAACTAGAGCAAGCCCAAGATAACTGGAGCAAGCCAAAGGACACTGGAGCAAGCCCAAGCCAACTGGAGCAAGGCCATGACAACGGGAGCTAGGCCACGACAAATGGAGCAAGCCCAAGACGACTCCAGCAAGCCCAAGACAACTCGAGCAAGGCCAAGAAAACTGTAGCAAGGCCAATACAACTAGAGCAAGCCCACAACAACTGGAGCAAGGGCAAGACAACCAGAGCAAGGCCAAGATAACTAGAGCAAGCCCAAGATAACTGGAGCAAGCCAAAGGACACTGGAGCAAGCCCAAGCCAACTGGAGCAAGGCCATGACAACGGGAGCTAGGCCACGACAAATGGAGCAAGCCCAAGACGACTCCAGCAAGCCCAAGACAACTCGAGCAAGGCCAAGAAAACTGTAGCAAGGCCAATACAACTAGAGCAAGCCCACAACAACTGGAGCAAGGGCAAGACAACCAGAGCAAGGCCAAGATAACTAGAGCAAGCCCAAGATAACTGGAGCAAGCCAAAGGACACTGGAGCAAGCCCAAGCCAACTGGAGCAAGGCCATGACAACGGGAGCTAGGCCACGACAAATGGAGCAAGCCCAAGACGACTCCAGCAAGCCCAAGACAACTCGAGCAAGGCCAAGAAAACTGTAGCAAGGCCAATACAACTAGAGCAAGCCCACAACAACTGGAGCAAGGGCAAGACAACCAGAGCAAGGCCAAGATAACTAGAGCAAGCCCAAGATAACTGGAGCAAGCCAAAGGACACTGGAGCAAGCCCAAGCCAACTGGAGCAAGGCCATGACAACGGGAGCTAGGCCACGACAAATGGAGCAAGCCCAAGACGACTCCAGCAAGCCCAAGACAACTCGAGCAAGGCCAAGAAAACTGTAGCAAGGCCAATACAACTAGAGCAAGCCCACAACAACTGGAGCAAGGGCAAGACAACCAGAGCAAGGCCAAGATAACTAGAGCAAGCCCAAGATAACTGGAGCAAGCCAAAGACAATTGAGGAAGGCCAAGACTGCTGAGAAAGGCCAAGACAACTTGAGCAAACCTAAAGCACCTGAACAATCCGAAGACAAATGGAGAAAGCCCAAGTGGCCTAAAGCAAGCCCAAGACAACTGGAGCAAGCCCAAAACAATAAGAGCAAGGCCAAGACAACTGGAGCAAGCCCAAAACAATAAGAGCAAGGCCAAGACAACTGGAGCAAGGCCATGACAAGTAGAGCAAGGCTACGGCAACTGGAGCAAGGCAAGGACAAGTGGAGCAAACCCATCACAAGCGAAGAAAGGCCAAGATAGCTAGAGCAAGCCCAAGACAACTGGAGCAAGCCCAAGACGACTCCAGCAAGCCCAAGACAACTCAAGCAAGCCCAAGAGAACTGGAGCAAGCGCAAACCTATTGGAGCAAGCCCAAGACAACTGCAGCAAGCCCAAGACAACAAGAGCAAGGCGAAGAAAACTAGAGCAAGGCCAAGACAACTGGAGCAAAGCCAAGACAACTAGAGCAAGGCCAAGACAACTGGAGCAAGCCCAAGACAGCTGGAGCAAGGCCAATGCAACACGAGCAAGCCCAAGACAACTGGAGACAACCCAATACAACAGGGGCAAGCCTAAGACAACTAGTTTAAGGCCGATACAACTGGAGAATGCCCAAGACAACTGGAGCAAGGCCATGCACCTTGAGCAAACCCAAGACAACTGTAGCAAGCCCAATGTAATAGGGGCAAGGCCAAGACAAATGGAGCAAGCCCAAGACAAGTGGAGCAAGCCCAGGACAACAGGAGGAAGGCCGCGAAAATTGGTGCAAGCCCAAGATCAGAGAAGCAAGGCCAAGACACCAGGAGCAAGCCCAAGACAACTGGGGCGAACCCAAAACAACAAGAGCAAAGCCAAGACCACTGAAGCAAGCCCAAGGCAATTGGAGCAAACCCAAAAGAATTGGAGCAATCCCGAGACAACTAGAGCAAGCCCAAGACAAATAGAGCAAGCCCAACACAACCAAACCAAGCCAAAGACACCTGGAATGATACCAAGACAACTGGAGAAAGCCCATGACAACTAGAGCAAGGCTAAGAAAACAAGAGCAAGGCCAAAACAACAGGAGCAAGCCAAAGACAATGGGAAGAAATCCAAGACAATTGGAGGAAGCAAAAGAAATTTGGACCAAGACCAAGACAACTAGAACAAAACCAAGACGCCACGAGAGAGACAAAGACACCTAGAGCAAGCCCAAGATAACTGGAGCAAGCCAAAGGACACTGGAGCAAGTCCAAGCCAACTGGAGCAAGGCCAAGACAACTGGAGCAAGCCCAACACAACTCGAGCAAGCCCAATGCAACTAGAGCAAGGCCAAGACAGCTGAAACAATTCCAAGAATCCTGGAGCAAGGCCACGACAAGTAGAGCAAGCTTAAGATTATTGGAGCAATGCCAAGACACCTGGAGAAAACTCAAGACAACAGGAGCAAGTCTATTACCACTGGAGCAAGCCCAAGCCAACTGCAGCAAGCCCAAGACAAATAGAGCAAGCCCGAGACAAGTAGGGCAAGGCCAATACAA
The DNA here is from genome assembly GCA_023375785.1 of Penium margaritaceum. Classification (NCBI taxonomy): domain Eukaryota; kingdom Viridiplantae; phylum Streptophyta; class Zygnematophyceae; order Desmidiales; family Peniaceae; genus Penium; species Penium margaritaceum. The sequence goes on from SZWC01022632.1 coordinate 6,449, forward strand.
CTAGAGCAAGTCCACGACAATTGGAGCAAGTGCAAGACAACCAGAGCAAGGCCAAGATAAATAGAGCAAGCCCAAATCAATTGAGGCAAGGCGACGACACCTGGAGCAAGCCCAAGACAACTGCAGCAAGCCCAAGATAACTGGAGGAACCCCAAGACAACTGGAGCAAGACCAAGACAACCGGAGCAAGCCCAAGAGAACTGGAGCAAGACCAAAACAACTCGAGCAATCCGAAGTCTACTGGATCTTGGCCAAGAGAATTGGAGCAAGCCCAAGACAACTTGAGCAAACCCAAGATGACAGGAGCAGGCTCAAGACAAATGGAGCAATCCTTCAACCACTAGATGAAGCCCAAGACAATTCAAGAAATACACAGTCAACTGTCGCAAGGCCAAGACAACTAATGCAAGCCCAAGACAATTGGAGAAAGGCCAAGAGAAATTTGGCAAGGCCAAGACAACTGGAGCTAGCAAAAGAAAACTGGAGCAATGCAAGGCCAACTGAAGCAAGCCGAAGACAGCTGGAGCAAACGCAAGACAAATGGAGCAATACAAAGAAAACTGAAGCAAGCTGAGACAACTTGAAGAAGCCCAAGACAACTTTTTCAAGGCTAAGACAACTAGAGCAAGCCCGAGACAACTATAGCAAGGTAAAGACAAAAAGAGCAAGCCCAGGACAAGTGGAGCAAGCCAAAGACAACTGGAGCAAGCCAAAGACAACTAGAGCAAGCCCCACACAATCCAAAAAAGGCAAAGACAGTTGCAGCAAGCCCAAGACAACAAGAGCAAGGCGAAGAAAACTAGAGCAAGGCCAAGACAACTGGAGCAAACCCAAGACAACGTGAGCAAGGTGAAGACAACTTGAGCAAGCCCAAGACGACAGGAGCAAGGCCAAGAAAACTGGAGCAAGGCCAATACAACAAGAGCAATCCCGATACAATCAGAGCAAGCCAAAGACATTTGGAGCAAGGCCAAGACAACTCGAGCAGGCCCAACACAGTTGGAGCAAACCCAAGACAACGAGAGACAGCCCAAGACAACTAGAGCAAGCCCAAGACAACTGGAGCAAGCCCAAGACAACTAGAGCAAGCCCAAGACAACTGGATCAAGCCGAAGATTACTGGAGCAAGCCCAAGACAACACCAGCGATCATAAGACAGCTAGAGCAAGGCCAAGACAACTGGAGCAATCTCAAGACAACAGGACCAGGCCTGATACAACTGGAGGAAGGCCAAGACAACCAGAGCAAGCCCACGACAAGTAGAGCAAGGCCACAACAATTGGAGCAAGCCCAAGATAACTGCATCAAGCCTAAGACATCTCGAGCAAGCCTAAGCCAACTTGAGGAAGCCCTAGACAACTGGAGCTATCCTAAGACAACTGGAAGAAGCCCAAGACAACGTGAGCAACGCCAAGACAACTGGAGGAAGCCCAAGAAAAGTGGAGCAAGCCCAACACAACTGGAGCAAGCTCAAGACAACTGAAGCAAACCCAAGACAGCTGCAAAAAGGCCAAGACAACTAGAGTGAACCCAAGACAATCGGAGCAAGCCAAAGACAATTGGAGCAATGCCAGCACCACTGGAGCACGACCAAGACAAATGGAGACAGTCCAATTCAACGGGAGCAGCCTAAGACAACTAGGGCAAGACCAAGACGACTGGATCAAGCCCAAGACAACTGGAGCAAGGCCAATACAACTGGAACAATCCAAAGACAGCTACAGCAAGCCCAATACATCGGGCAAGGCCAAGACAACAGGAGCGAGCCCAAAACAACTAGATCAAGCCCAAGAAAACTGGAGAGAGCCCAAGACAACCGGAGGAAGCCCAAGACAATGGGAGGAAGCCCATGACAACTTGAACAACCCTGAGACAACTCGAGCAAGGCCAGGAAAACAAAACCAAACCAAAGACAAGTAGAGCAAGGCCAAGACAACTGGAGCAAAGCCAAGACAACTAGAGCAAGGCCAAGACAACTGGAGCAAGCCCAAGACAACTGGAGCAAGGCCAACGCAACAGGAGCAAGCCCAAGACAATTGGAGACAGCCCAATACAAGGAGCAAGCCTAAGACAACTAGTTTAAGGCCAATACAACTGGAGAATGCCCAAGATAACTGGAGCAAGGCCATGCAACTAGAGAAAACCCAAGACAACCGCAGCAAGCCCAATACAATAGAGGCAAGGCCAAGACAAATGGAGCAAGCCCAAGACAAGTGGAGCAAGCCCAAGACACCAGGAGGAAGGTCGCGACAATTGGTGCAAGCCCAAGACAAGAGGAGCAAGGCCAAGACACCAGGAGCAAGCCCAAGACAGATGGGCCGAACCCAAAACAACAAGAGAAAAGCCAAGACCACTGAAGCAAGCCCAAGACAACAAGAGCAAGCCCAAGACAACTGTAGCAAGCGGAAGACAAGTACAGCAAGCCCTAGACAATTGGAGCAAGACCAAAACAACTGGAGCAAAGCCCAAGACAGCTGGAGCAAGGTCAAGACCACTTAAGCAAGCTTAAAACAGCTGGAGCAAGCCAAAGACAACTGAGGAAGGCCAAGATTGCTGAGAAAGGCCAAGACAACTTGAGCAAACCCAAAACACCTGAACAATCCCAAGGCAAATGGAGCAAGCCCAAGTGGCCTAAAGCAAGCCCAAGACAACTGGAGCAAGCCCAAGACAATAAGAGCAAGGCCAAGACAACTGGAGTAAGGCCAAGACAACTAGAACAATGCCAAGACAACTTAGCAAGGCCACGACAACTCGAGCAAGGCCAAGACAAGTGGAGCAAACCCAACACAAGCGAAGAAATGCCAAGATAGCTAGAGCAAGCCCAAGACGACTGGAGCAAACCCAAGACGAATGCAACAAGCCCAAGACAAATCGAGCACGCCCAAGAGAACAGGAGCAAGCGCAAACCTCTCGGAGCAAGCCCAAGACAACTACAGCAAGCCGAAGACAACTCAAGCAAGCCCAAGAAAATTGTAGCAAGCCCAAGACAATTGGAGGAAGCCCAAGAAAATTGAAGCAAGCCCGAGACAACAAGAGCAAGGCGAAGACAAATAGAGCAAGGCCAATACAAATGGAGCAAACCCAAGACAACAAGAGCAAGAGCAATACAATCAGAGAAAATCCAAGACATCAGGAGCAAGCTCAAGAAAACTGGAACAAGACCAAGACGACTCGAGCAAGCCTAAGAAAACAAGAGAAAGGCCAAGACAACTGGAGCAAGCCCAAGACAGCTTGAGCAAGCCCAAGACAAGTGGAACAAGGCCAAGACAACTGTGGCAAGCCTGAGACAACTGGAGCAAGGCCAAGAAAAGTGGAGCAAGCTTGAGTCAACTAGCGGAAGCCCAAGACAACTGGAGCAAGGCCAAAACAACTGGAGCAAGCCCAAGACAACTAGAGCAAGGTAAAGACACTTAGAGCAAGCCCAAGACAACTGGAGCAAGCCCAAGACAACAGGAGTAAGCCTAAGACAATTGGATCAAGCCCAAGAAAACTAGAGCAAGCCCAAGACAACTAGAGCAATCCCAAGACAACTGGAGCAAGCCCAAGACTATAAGAGCAAGCCCTAGTCAACTAGAGTAAGCTCAAAACAACTGGAGCAAGGCCATGACAACTGGAGTAAGGCCACGACAAATGGAGCAAGCCCAAGACAATTGGGGCAAGGCGAAGACAACTGGAGCAAGCCAAAGACAACTGGAGCAAGGCCAAGACAAGTGGAGCAACCCAAGACAGCTCGAGCAAGCCCAAGACAGCTGGAGCAAGCTCAAGACAACTGGAGCAAGGCCAAGAAAACTGAAGCAAGGCCAAGACAATTGGAGCAAGCCCAAGAAAACTGGAACACGGCCAAGAAAACTGGAGCAACCCGAGACAACTAAAGAAAGGCCAAAACAAATGAAGCAAGTTCAAGACAACTCGAGCAAGGCCAAGACAACTGGAGCAAGGTAAAGACACTTGGAGGAAAGCCCAAGACAACTGGAGCAAGCCCAAGAGAACTAGAGCAAGCCTAAGAAAACTGGAGCAAGCCTAAGCAAACTGGAGCAAGCCCAGGACAACTTGAGCAAGACCAAGGCAACTAGAGGAAGCCTAAGACAACTGGAGCAAGGCTAAGAGACCTCGAGCGAGCCCAAAACAATTGGAGCAAGCCCAAGACAACTCGAGCAACCCCAAGACAACTGGAGCAAGCCTAAGACAATTGGAGCAAGCCCAAGAAAATTGGAGCAAGCCCAAGACAACAAGAGCAAGCCCAAGACAACTGGAGCAAGCCCAACACAATTGGAGCAAGCCCTAGTCAACTGGAGTAAGCTCAAAACAACTGGAGCAGGGCCATGACAACTGGAGCAAGGCCACGACAAATGGAGCCAGCCCAAGACAATTGGAGCAAGGCGAAAACAACTGGAGCAAGCCAAAGACAACTGGAGCAAGGCCAAACAAGTGGCGCAACCCAAGACAGCTAGAGCAAGCCCAAGACAGCTGGAGCAAGGTCAAGACAACGGGAACAAGGCCAAGACAACTGGAGCAAGCCTGAGACACCTGGAGCGAGGCTAGGACAACTGGAGCAAGGGGAGGACAAGTGGAGCAAGCCGAAGACAACCAGAGCAAGCCCAAGACAAATGGAGCAAGCCCAAGACAACAAGAGCAGCCACAAGTTAGTTGGTGCAATCCCAAGCCACGTGGAGCGTGTATGGGGTTAGCAGTATGCACCATTGGATGTCAACTGCAGCCACGTTGGTATACACTCGAGAAGGTAGATGCGCATGAATATCAGTGGATAGTGGATGTCTCATAGTGATGATGGTCTCCCAATGCATTGAAGAAAATGCATTCCCTGCGTACAACAGGATCAGGCATGAAGACGATTTTGGGAGGATGGAAGTGCATCCATGTATTGGCATGCTTGTTGGGACTCGCAAAGCGGAGAAGTGTTGCACTAAGTGCAAGCTCACAATTTATCCATCTTAACATTTGTCCAGTGGGATTTTGCCCTACACATACCATGTACAGTTACTTTAAGATTATGTTCACACTGTGAACCCCAACATCTTCTCCTCTGCACACTTACCTACCCCGGGTGGACAGATGGTGAGCTTCACATGTTTGAGAATGAACTTCATGAGCCAAACTGCCCACTTCCGCCAAAAATAATGCACGTGTTGAATTGCAAGAAGCCCTCAAAAGCATTGCAAACGCTTGCCAAGCAAACCGATCAAGGAATGCCATTCAGGGAGCCTGGATGTACAAATGTGCTTAGCCTTGCCATCGTCACTGTTCCTGCACTGGCTCCTGTAACCTCTGCTGCTGTTGCTGCCCTCTTTGCTCCTGCTGCTGCTGCTGCTGCTGCTGCTGCTGCTGCTGCTGCTGCTGCTCCACAGGGGGGGACGACTTGTGAGAGGCTCGAATCTTGGGGCTATCGGGAGGCGAAGAAGAGGGCCTCTTCAGAGGCTGCTGCCGCTGAGGAAGCGGGGCGAGGACATCCGGGGGCTTGAAGGACAGCACTGGGCTTCCAGCTGCTCCTGGTTGAACAGTCGCAGCGGGAGCAGCCACCGACGCCGCCCTTGCGGCTGGTGGACTGGAAAAAGGCGCGGTGGTGCTGAGCTGAGTGGCAGTGGCAGGCGGCCCCGCTGCCGTGGTTGAGGTGGAGGTGGTGGTGGGGGCTGCCATGGACAGTGTAGGGGCGAAGGAGGCTGCAGCAGCGGGCGAGGTGATAGGAAGGAAGTATGGATGCATCTGCAGACGAAAACCCAAAAAGCCCACGGAGAGAA
>SZWC01022632.1:28678-42576 GCA_023375785.1 Penium margaritaceum
ATAAGGGTACGTCAGAGGTGAGATAGGGGTTTAACCACCATCGACAAACCAGCTCTCTCCTCATCCTTCACTCGTCCTTCGGCATCCCTCATCTGTTTTCCGCGCTTTGAGACAGTCCCATCCGATCATTCAGCGCCAGTCTCTACACACTCACACGCACACACGCACGTGCAGTCGAACGCATCGCCACCACCAGAACAAAACCACCAACGCGCCAGATTTCCCCAACGGAGAGGTTGGGCAGTCCGCCCCAACACCAGCGCCCATCGTCCACAACATCAACGCCACAACATCAACATGGCCCCACGATCGCAAAGACCCCAGCTCAGACACCCCTGCCGGCAAAGACCGCGCACAGTCCCGGGCGAGCGCCCCGACTCCACACACAGCGTCCTGTTGTGCGCCACTTCTCCGTGGCTGCCCATCCCATGCTCGACCTCGCAAGTGGGCAGCTTCTTGGAAATCGCACACCGCGTCGAAGCGACCAGACAAGTGCGCAGGATGAAGAGGGAAGGAGGAAAGAGGAACGGGCGAGGCACAAAGTGAGAGCGGACAGGTCATGAGGACGAGACTTGAGGTAGAGTATGAGGAGGATGATCAGCGGACGCACAAGCAGAAGCAGAAGCAGAAGCAGGGGGTTCACAGGTTGCGGAAGCAAGACTTAAAGAAGGTGGGTCTTTCCTCTGGGAAAGGTGAGACTGGAGGCAGCAGAAGGGAGAGAAACGTGCGGAGGAGACAGCGATGCGAGGGAGAGGATCATACCCCCAGGGGACGTGCAGGGCGTCGTAGTCCCAGTACTCGGGCGGCCGGAGCACGTTCACGTCGGCGTACTCCCGAGACACCGACGGCGGCTGCCCGCGGAACGACGCCGGCAATGACGCCGACGACGACGCAGCCGTAGGCGCGGAAGCGGCGGCTGCCGCTGCTGACGGCTGCTGCAGCGTCGAGAACAGACCCAGCGGCTGTGAGGAGGGAGTCAGGGGCAGAGCCGTCGCAGCAGCCGCACCGCCGGGGGTTGCAGCGGAGGCAGCTGGCGCAGCAGTGGCGGCGCCGTTGCCAGCCACGCTGGCGCCCCAGTTCTCGAACATGGTGACGACGTGGGAGATGCCGGGTGGGAGCTGCTGGTGCCGCTGTAGCTGCCGCTGCTCCCGCAGCCGCCGCTCGCGACGCTGCCTCGCCTCCTCCTCCTCCGCCGCCCGCCACTGCTGCTGCATGAGCAGCAGCTGCTGCTGCTGATCCGACGCCAGCTCCGACCCGTTCCGACTGAGCCTGCCCGAGTGGGAAAGAGGGGAGGAGGAGGCAAGAGACGGTGGACCTAGCGGGGCGGACGCAGAGGGGAACTGCTGCTGCTGCACCTGCTGCTGTTGCTGTTGCTGCTGTTGCTGCTGTTGCTGCTGCTGCTGGTGCTGCTGCTGCTGATAATGCTGCTGCGGCTGCTGCTCGGGGACCCCGCTGCTCCGTCCGGCTGCTGCAGCAGACGCAACCGGTGCGCGAGTCGCAGAGGTAGAAGATCGAGCAGGCCTGGGAGCCCGGGGATGTGCAGATGCAGCAGAAGCGCCACCACCAACACTTCCATAACCAGAAGCGGCGTTGGCGCCGGCACAAGCCCCAGCGCCAGCGCAAGTGCCAGAGCCACAGTCAGTTCCTTGGGCGGAGGGGGATTTACTAGCCGCTCCTGCAGAGGCTTCAGATCGGAGGCACGCGGCTTCGCGAAGATTCCCCCGCGATCGACTCTGCCGGACCGGACTCTGTCGCAACTGCTGATGATGACGATGACGCGCAGGTTTCGAAGGAGTGCAGCTGCTTTGGCTGTCGTAGGATGCTGCGGAAGCAGGAGAAGCGCTTGGCCGGCGGGAGTTGCCCGTCAGTTGGCTTCTGCGGCTGACCTGACGCAGCAGGACCACAGCAGCATGCCGCTCGTGCTGCTGCTGCGGCAGATGTTGCTGCGACTGCCGATGGACTACGGAGGGATCTATGGTGCACGTTGAGGACACTCCAGCCATTTTTCTGTTCGCTCTGCTGCGGCGCCAGTTGCGTGTTCAGATTCGCAGAAGAAACAGCTGATCGGAGAGGGAGTTAGCAGGGATAGACAAAGCCGACGCCCCGAGAAAGACAACGGTTGGGTGGTTACGTTGCAGAAAGCCCTCGGTCAGCTGCTCCACACCCCGTACGAAGCAGTCTGTTGGCCCGAAATCTGAAGGACTTCAGTACAAAACAAGAACCTGTGGCAGTCGGCACAGTGGACATGGACGGGGTCTCGCTGACAACACGATAGTCGCTCCAACTCGACAACCTGGATTCAGCTGTTTGGAACACTATGATCGTGCAAAACCTTTGCGAATCAAAGTGTGTGTAATGATGTCAGTCATGTCAATCTCCCCCCCCCCCCCGACCCCCTTTAGACGATGGTTATTTTTTAGCAAGCGCGCGTACATTACGAAAATGTCGTCGTATCGACAGCCTTTGACGTCAACAGCAAAAATGTCCTTCATCGAGGCCTGCAACCGATGGGTCGGGGGCTCCTTTTTCCCCATTTTTCCTAACGTGCGAAAGAGTGAGGCAACATATACAGCGACGCGGTTTCAGTCTTTTGAAGTAGGACTTCCCACGTTGAAACGGATTCGATAGGCTCAGGCCCGAAAAGATCGCACGGTGGTCGGATGCTACGCTGAAATAGTAGCCAGCGTCTGAAAAAAGCTGGCTACTACTACGCTGGCTAGGGACGTCTGAAAGATAAACCGCAAGCGGTAGACGGATGAGATGTAGGTTGCGTCTTTTCTGTATACTACTCATAGGAAACGCACGCAAAGCGTTCGCACCAGTCCTGCCGCCTTGCCTGCATTCGAGTTCGTCGATTGAACAACCGGCAGTCGTGCGGATAATGTGGCTGTCGTTACTGCCGAAGCTCATGTAGGGACCTCTACACTGCCGGCTTACCGACCTTCACTTGCTCGCCCGCCGCCTGGGATCATCGTTCACACCCACCATCCACCAATACCTGATCTGTGCTTCTCCCGATCGGCGACAGGCGCATTTTTTCTGAACGTACATAACAGTAATATGCTCACATGAGCTCGCGAGTGGACAACGAGGAACATTGCAAAAGGGAACTCAGCATGATTGGAGAGAAGTTGATAATTTTTTTAGAGAGATGTGAGGGCGAGAATGTGGTGCTCACGTTTGGTTCCATGGGTGAGGAATAGAAGATGGAATGCAAAATAATGACAGATCTTTTCGCCGAGTCGCAAGATGGGCAGTCAGTCGATCGATGAAAACACCACTTCACCCTCCTTATGCAAATCACTTCAACGTAGGCGAATTGTTGCAATCTTCAAAAATCAGGCCGCCCATTATAGCTAAAGCGGGCCCTGTCCACCTTACTCAACAATGCCTTTTGACCACGTGGATCGTACAGCTACAGCCGCAAGATCCAGATGATCGGGAAATGAGTCACAGGCACCCAGATTGACACGAACGGTCTTTGCCATGCTGGATTCGTGTGTGCCAAGGAGGGACGCTACCGGCTGCCAAAGAAATCAAAGCGTCAGCACATCTCCATGAGCATTGAGGTTCGAAACCAGATAACACATATTTTTATTGACACCAGGCTTTCACTAAGGGCAAACTACTGCGAGGCGACGACCTGACCAGCCGCCACGACATTCGGCGACGTCGAGGACGGGTGCATCAGGGAAGCTCCTGTATGAATAAAACAATTACCAAATGTGTGACAGCCAGAGATGACCGTTTGCTTCATCCGCCGGTCCATCTGGTCCATATTATAATCCGACCTAAAGTGAAAGCCTCATGGTGTAGGCCGCCAGAACGGCGACATTGCGAGCGGCCTGGATATTGTGAAAAAAAAATTCTTGCGTTTCTTCACATCAAGTTTACATAGGATTTTTGCAAACGGTAATGTAAGACGAAACTGATCCCACCTTCAAACCATCGCCAGAATTGCAGATCTAGCGAGGCCGGTTACGCGGAAACAAATATTTCGATATATTTTTTAGCGCTGACGGCCTGGATCATCAGGAATTCAAAGCAACCCGTCTAACCGTTCAGGTCGCCATAAAACTGAACCACCCCAACCATGTTTTCGTTTCCAATAGGTTAGGAACCGGGTAGGTTCGAAGTTTTGAAATGCGTAGGAGCAAGAAACCTTGTATGAGGAAAGATCACCAACCAGGACTATTTTGTCAATTCATCCTTTTATTAAATAAGAGAGATTACTTCAGCAACTCAGAAAGCTTGTAGGATTAGCCCGTTGGACAAATGCATAAGATGCTTTGTGATAATAAACATGTAGATACAGTAAAAAAATCCATAAATGTTTATTCACATCTAATGATGTTTTGTTTTTGGTTCGTGTGGTGAGGGATATGTTGGTTCATTCTTATGAGGTGAAGGGGAATTCGTTCTACCCCCAAATGCTTCTACCGAATGAAAGACCTAACAACGAGTTAAGAATATTCGGGTTAGATCCAATGAAAATGACTTTACTTGTTCAATAGTTTCAAAGATGTAAATCCAGTGCAAGGGCATACAACAAGAGGGGGTGGGGGGGGGAGGAAAAGGCGTATGGGTTCTTCAGCACCTCGGTATGCTCACTCCTAAACCTCATTCCAAGTCTACCTATGAACAAGAATCAAGAATGAAATGATTTGGGTTGATATGACCCTGAGCTTAAGGTTTTTTGGAAAGAAACTAAGTGTGGCTTGAATGGGATACCAGTCAAAATGAAGATCGGATGAAGTTTTCAATACAGTGTGCCTCCTATTGCCGAGTTCATGAATAAATGAGCTGTCAAGAACAAAAAGTAACCTCACCTATCCAAGAAGGCTACAAATTTACATCATGACATGTTGATGATTCGCCTATCAACTGATGTACTCTCCAAGCAGTACCTCTCTCCTTCGATACTGCAGTCGCAGCAACCACATTGATTGGTCCCATGGTAGAGTCAGCTGGCTCAGATCACTCCTCAGACACCACCGGTGACCATGAAGAGAGCGCTTCACATGGTGTTGCATGCAGCCACACTAACCGATCCCCTGTCGCCACGCCGAATTTACTCTAGCTAACTAAATAGGAAATGGAAGAATGAAAAGACACCCACAAAAGAGGACCATCGAAGGATTTCCAAAACTGGAATTGCCCAATATTACCCGAGGTGCTGAAATCGGAATGAGGAAGTGAGTGGGTGGTTGGATGCGAAGGAATACCAAGAGCGATTATGTCCGTACCAGCCTATGTTCTAAAATCCACTATTTCAATAACTGAAGAGTGTTGTAAGACATTGCTTCCAAACAAAGGGGTGATCATCTCCCACCTAAACGATTTAATCGACTTGTGCCCAATTAGCCCCCTTTCTCGAGTGCGGCAGTTTTGCCACAAGGAGCCAGTACCACTCTCGCTCAATCTCCCCCGCTTATCATGATTCCGGTGGCATGGCAGCAAGATACGTCTGGCTTTGCCTGCTGCTCTTGTGGTGATGGGCGTCATGGGTGGCACTGGTGTTGGCAACACCCCCCTTGGCTTTGGCCATGTGATGTTCTGCACCCGCCACGGCATTTGGACATGCTTCTAGTAAGGGAGTATGATTTTTATCAGCTGGAAAGGAGACGATAAAGCTTCTCTAGTTAAAACATTATTAATATATATGGCACGTTTTGTAGTATTGAATTCACACACGGCTTAGGCTAATTCCCAAACTGCCCGCAATAACAAAGAAATTAGTGAATAACCACGTATAACTAGGATAACTGCCAATAGATACAACAAAGTTTCAGGGTCATTGTAAACTCTAGTTGCTTTCTGGTTTCCAAGGACCGCGTCCATAAGAGAAAACAAGAATTGACTTTGCTTGCTACCCAATCATTATCTGTCAAATGAAGAGGAACAACTATACATGGCGGTTCCACGCATAGGAGCTCTAGCCGTCCTTCATGACGAGCTCCAGGGTCTGAAGCGAATGGTGGAGGGCCCTAGTAATCACATTGTTGTCGCCGGTGATGTAAGTAAATATCCACTTCCGATGACCTTTTCCACACTTTCACAATCCTCTACCAATGACTCTCCTCGGCCTCCATTGGTCCTCCCATACCACGCTGCAAACATCCTCTCAATCCTATGGCCCTCTGCTGGGGATGAGACTTCATGAGACAGCTCTTGCTCTGCGCGTTGCTCCAATAGAGCGTGTGCACTACGAAAGCATTGCCACATGACATAGCGGGTTCGCCTTGTCTTGAGCTCGAAAACTATTCTGTAGTTTCTCATTTCCAAGGTAGAGGGGGGTGTATGCGTCCATCAAATATGGCCACATAGGCCGGTGTCAATGCAACACTGGATATCAAAACGGGCATGCTAATAATGGGACGCACAAATGTAGCAAACTTGAATATGTAATATCTAGCATCTCATGATTACGATGTGATGGGCATCTTACATGTAGCTAGTCATCCATTGAGTGACACTGATGGTGGCATCAAGTCTCTAGATTCCATGGTGTTGAATGTGGAACACCCAACAAGGACCTAGAGTCCTCACTTGCATATTTTGAGTGTACATATGCTAGTGATTCCATCAAGGTGCATAAGGCAGGAGACGAACCCATCACTTCCAAAGCCATGCTCATGGAGACTGCTCTTTGTTTGGCAAAATCATCATCCACCTTTGGGTTGGGGGTCATTATACATGAAGCATTGTATCTCTACCTAATTGACAGTCACCTTCATCTTCCTCCTCCATGAAGCAAGAAGCATGCACTCCTCCATTGATGGTTGTATCCATCATTTAAGGAGAAATCCATGCTATTTTAGACCTTTTTGGTGGTTTGGTACGTCAGCTGGAGGCTTGGGGTGGAGATCCTTCACATGATGCGTTGATTTCTTAGGATGTCCCATTCGCCATAGAGATGGATGGAGATACACACCAGTGATGCACACAGGTGGCGTGTCCTACCAGTGGAGACATTAGCCATTGCACATCAAGGTAGCATATTTTACAAGGCTTTACATATGTGGTTGCCTCTACAAACTTCATTTTATGTGTGGAAGTTTTGGCTGCCGTATCGATCATTCAATGCTGGTGATGACACTGAGTAGATGACTATCATTGGGATGTATGGCAGTCTCGAGAATTCTTACTAGGTAGGTGCTAGGGTTTTGTTGGTGTATGAGTGGGTGCTAGACATGGCAGTAGTAGAAACTCTTTCGTGTCTTGGATCGTGTTCTTTCATTTCCAACTTTGGCACATGCAAAGCTTTGCGCATGCACTTGTTTCAATTTGACCAAGCGGCTACAAGGTTGATGGGGGGGTATGTTGGATTCCTTGAAGAGCATGTTGTTTTTGGCATCATCAGCCTGGGGAAAATGCTGTTGTATTGTCTTCTAGACGACTCAAGGTATGAGGGTGTATAGAGAGTGATCACGGAACAGTTAACTGTGACACTTCCCCAACAGGTGCTTCTTTGTTGCTGAGATACACGTGGTGCATTCTAGCGGCCAGATCAATGCCTCTGTCCCTAGTGGAGGTGGTTTGTTAGCCTTGGGGAGTATTGTTGTGTGGACTTCTATCGATCCCAGCGCTGGAGTGGCTTGTTGACCACTTCCTTGCATAGGTTGGGATTTGTCTTCCATGGAGAATGTCTTGCCTATTGTTGGGATTTATCTTTCATGCTACATTGTTGTTTGATGAGTGTATATGTCCTGCAGTATTTGTTTAGTGGCCGAGACCCGGACACTCAATCGTATGTACACGTGCCGTAGAAGATCCATTGGTGCTTTTTTTATGTTTTTTTTGCATAGGTTGAATCTCGCCAATGTCCAGACCCCAGTGCTCTGTGGTCTAATTTGTGCTCTAGAAGTCCCACTCGTGCTTTTTTGGGATGTTGTTCGATGGTTGTCCCTTGTCAATGGCAAGGAACAACCATGTGATGACCCAGACACGTGGTGGATTGTACTTGTTGTGCCTCGAGGAGACCTCGTGACTTAGTTTGAGGTTCCAACGAATAGGAAGGTGTCGATAACTTATTGAAGCTATGTATGCATGGTTTCTAGATTGCTTTTATTTTGTCAGTGGTTCAAGACCAAAGCACCCAGACATATGTTCACATGCTTAGATGAAACCTGTTTTGCATGGATCTTTCTCTTTCATGTTTGTTATCCCTAATTCATCATCAGGACTCGACGGGGGTGACAAGGCCTGGTGTAGGTGGTGGAGATGTTCAATGGAGAGAGAACAAGGGAGTGAGGGTGTGAGTGACCATGGATTTTACCAAGCTCACATAGAAACTTGTGAGAGGAATAAGTGACAAGGTATTGGGGGGAGTGAGGACTTGTTTTTCGCAATGAAGCAAGAATCTCATCATGCATCACACACGTGGTATAACCACCCCAACCCTTGGGGGGTTGAGCCAGACCTTGCATAACATCATGCAAGCGGTAACTGCCAAAGAACAATGTAGCATGATCCTAGCAGGATCAACAACTAGAGATTAGAGGTATGGCTACTTGTGGTTATTTCATACACTTTCTTTTTAGTGTGTTTGCCTTGAGTGTGATAATTTTGAAGGATGTTCTCTACACCCATGCCTACACTACTTCAATGGTTTTGGGAGGAGTGTGGCTTTGTATTCTATGACCAAAACGTTTGCTTCTCTTCTATCTTCTTTGTCATGAACACACTCAATGTGATTATTTACCTTATTTATCCATGCACACCTTGATTTATTTTGTCTTACTTGGCCAGATAATTTTCGTCTTAGGAAGGGACCCAGTGCATGGGACTAGTGGATGTGTCAAGTGCGCTCTGTCACCATGTACAATAACACTACGAGCACACTGATCTGCTTACTTGTCTCATGTGTCCAAGCGCACATTTCACTTTGTCTTACATGGCCAAATGATTCTCTTCTTAGGATGGACCTAATTGCGAGGGTCTTGTGCATGTGGCCATTGTGCTTACTCACCATAAACAAGAAAACTAAGAATGCATCCAGTGTGCTATTTTGTTTCATGTATGGCCAACAGATTACTTGCTTTGAAAGAATCCCAGTGCATGGGGCTAGTACATGTACCAAGTGTACCCACTCACAATACAAAAGTACACCGAGAGTGCACTGAGTGTGCGAATTTATGTCGCGTTTATACTGACAACTCGTATTTTTTTGTACATGGTCCATATACCTTTTTCGTAGGAAGGAACTCGTAGATGTGAAGTTTTCTCTGTGCTTCTTATGACAGTATGTTTCTATGCAAACTTAGGACCAGCCATGATGTGGTTAAGATATTTACCAAAACACAACAACGAAATCATACCTGCACATTCGTAAAAATGCTGAGTAGCGCGAAGTATGCTTTAGTTGGTTTTTATAGCCTCTTGTAGCTATAATCTTCTCTAGGACACATAGATGTCCAATAACTTTGTTTGCGGTAGCTCCATGGTCAGTAGGCGAAGGCACGTACTACGAAGGGTCATTTCGAGGATGAAGCCAGCAAGGTCCAACGCATCCAAAGGGCTTGGCCGCATCATGGTGAAGCTAACCTACATTGGCAGCACTCGATGAAATACCATAAGAGGTGGGGGTGGTTGAATACACTGTGGATGACAGGGAAGAGAAATTGGTAGACATGGCAGATGTAGTGGTAGTCCGGGCCCACCGTGTGCACGTGGCAACAATGAGGCGAGCATCATCTGGTGGGTGTGGGCATTGTTGGAGTGACTGGTCAGATTCACCATAGTTTGATTAGGTGGTCACATGGGATGAAGAGGAGGAGGAAGGCCAGTTTCCATGACCGCTTTGTCGTGGTCCCCACCATTGCCATTACGCCCACCTTGATTGCGACCACCATGCCCGCGACCTGCACCAAGTGCAGCATGTGCACCACCCATAGAGGAGGAGGCAGTCCCAAAGGACAAGGAATAAATGAGAGAGGACATGGAAAGTAGTGGGAAACGGAGCAACGATGGAGTGATGCAAACACGTCTTTCACAACTTGCTCCATGATTCAATGAGGCCAGGTGCAGTAAATTCATTCAAGGCTCCAATGCCATGCGATGGATCAGTTGCAACTGGATCAAAGGCAAGCTGCTTGATGGGGAACATGGAGGAAGAGACCATACGGTTAAGGAATCATCCCAATGATAATGGACAGGCATACGGAGAGTTGTCCCGGTGCAGCCTTACGAAGGTCTTTAAACATGAGGTTGCAGTCCGAATACTCGGAATTCATCTTGTCTACAAGCATGTGGAGCTGGTTGAACTTATTTTTTTAGTGCTCTTTGTACTACACGCCTTGTGAGAGTGGTGTGGTGGCAAACGGATGTATAAGCGGCAATGGATTTTCTAGAAGTGCCATGTGTAGTGGGAGTGTTTTTCCAACCAATCTCGAAAGTGAAGTAATCATGAACAACGTCGAAGATTGCTCGAAAATTAGAAGGAAAATCAACATGCACAAAAAGCAAGGGCATTGCATCAAATGGGTCAGGTTTGAATTAGTGTTGATAGAGCTCTCGACTTGAATCCACTAACTTAAGCATACCTTCCAGGAAGAGAAGGTAAGCTTGGGGTTAAAATGCATCAACATATTCTTAAATTCATGGTGGCAAGGAAGGGGCAAGAGGGCACGCGCGAGGACAGCCATAACAGTAGACAGATTGGCTCTAGTACTAAGGGTTCTTCCCAATGATGTGCCTGGGCCAGTGGTGGCAACAATGCTAGCAGCACCGGCAGAATTGTCGGTAGCAATAGCATTAGCAAGGGGACTAAGAGGAGCAAGTAGGCGCTACATGACAAGGTTGTTAATTGCTTATGCCAAATCAGCCTTGGAGACATCTAGCTACTAGTTCTTGGCACTCTTTAGGGTCAGATGGGGTGTGGTAGAACTGTTGATGGAGCTCTATTATGATTGCTTTATGGTCAGGCAGAAGCGATGTGCATGCAAGTGAACTCAATATGTGTGGACAATGCCTTGGCAGGGTTCTCCTTGCCCAATTAGCATAGGGATCTGAAATTGTGGATGGCAGAACAGTTTCTATGTGGAGGCATGAACGGAGAGGCAACGACGGTGTGTAAGACCAACACAAGAGAGTGGAATGAATCAAGTGAGTATGCGTACCACGTAAAGAGCAAAGTAGTAGCACAAAAGGATACGGGAGTACAATTGAAGCAGATACAACAGGCACACAAACCTAAAGGGGAGCCAAGGCAACAAGGCACAATAATCCATTCATGGAAATCATTGAGATCGTATTTCTATTGCACACACGGACACAAAAGGTGTAGACACGAGTAGTGGTGGGAGAGGCAAACACTGTAGTGAAGATCACAAAGGAGACAGTGGCACTCTCGATGGACTAGATGAGGCTAATGTGGTTGTAGTGGTGGCGTGAAGGGCAACCGCATTTGCTGCTACTAAAATCTAAGTAACAACGTTCATGGTTGTTACAGTAGGTGGGTCAAAATGGCAATAGCAACCCAGGCAAACTCTTCATTGGCAAGTTCGGTAGGGATGACGGTTGGTACACATGATACTCTCGTAGTGGCATCAAAATAGCAATAACGGGTATTGTTACATCAATAACCACATAGGATAGGCTGACATCCTCCATAGTCGCCACAACCTCATGCATGAAGGGGTTGTCATTGACCTGACCTGCTTAACACACAAGTATTGGTTGCAGTTGCTACAGTGCTGGTTGATGAGGTTGCGGTTATGGATCTTATGGCTCAGGCGGCGGTTACCATTGATGAGGTTCCGACTGTGACTGCTGATGCAGCTACAAGTTGCCGTTTGAAGGACCCGTAGGGATTGAAGGTGTGCTTACCAATGGCCCACGCATAGGGTTGGTTGTCTGGATGTCGTCGAAGATGCCGGCCAAGATATCGCCAAGCCTGTAAACTTAGTGGTTACCCTTGTTTTGCTCGCGCTTGTACTATGTTGCATCCTTGCCTAAATTGTACATGCATTTGATGTGGACACTGGTCCTTGCAACATTCTTCATGTCGCTGCTCTTCCTTGTAGCGTGCCATGTAAGCATCGTTGATGGTTGCCTCCTCCTTATTTGATGGGGAGGAGAATGGAAGGGATTCAAACAATGACATTAGTATAGCAAAAGTAGTGGCTATAATGTCGCTATTGTGAGATAGTCGTAGCCATACTAGGTACAACGACTTGAGGACGTCTGTAATGAGGTATTTGATGTTGTAACTATGCACAAGAGCTTATAGATGGAATAGTGCAAAGCTACAGTTGCAACTTTGGCTATGGCTGATGACTACAATGTGACAAATACAGGTCTGCCGGAAGAGGTCCAATGGCGGCTTTGGCTACGACCATAGCTACTCCTGCGGCTACGGCTATGGCTGTGGCCATGGCTTTGACTCCAGTTGTGTCTGCGACTGCCATTGATGACTATGATGTGGCCATGAAGGTCCGTGCATGAAGATTGGGAATAAGGCAACTAAAACATATGGCAGTCGACACCCAACCACACGCACTTGCAGCTGTGAACATCACTGTTGTACTCGTACTACTATGATCTTTGGTGCAATGGCTTGTCAAGCCGACATAGTAGGTGGCCGCATAATGCAACTTGCCAAATATTGGAACACACGCCCAATCAAAGGGTGAACGGAGTGGCCACCCATCTTTTGAGATCGAGTGGTGGTTGGTGAGAGGGCCAAGGGTACCTTGCGCATATGCAAAATAGATGCATGACAAAGGGGTGCGCAGATCCTCCCTTTACTTCTCGTCTCTCCAGGCTTTGTGGCGATGTAAAACATGTCAGATGGGACAGGGATGCAACTGCGTACACAATGTTGTTAAAGAGTGTAGCCATAGAGATTGATGCAAGCATAACATGCGACAATAGGATATTGTTCGTGCAACAGCGCATTTGTGGCCAAGAATGGCGGTGGTATGGGTCCCAAGACTCATTGCTACACCATGCAAGAGGGTCATGGAATAGACCACGGAGCTCCTCCCTCGCTGCTCTCTTACTCATAGGCTATGGAAACATATGTGGAAGAGAGGGTGTGAGCAACACCAGGGATGTTGCAAAACTCAAAAACTTACAAGAAGAAAAAGTGAAGCAGTGTTGGGGGACGCGAGGACTGTAATTGTGTGGTGAAGTGAGACCCATCTTGTGCATCACCCACGATGTGTGGCCCTCGCCGCCTTGGGGTCGAGCCACATCTTCCAGAATGTTATGCAAGCAACTGTTGCTTTAAAAAACATGCGGTAGAATGCTTCGAATAGGATTAGTAACCGGTATCTAACCAAGGCATTTTACAATCAAGAAACATGTTGAATCCACATCATGCTAAATTGTATGCTGCCATGACATCATAGCCATGTTTCTACAACTCCAATTCATGTTACAGAAATCAAAGAGATGCTGGAAAGTCCATTGACACAAACCTGATGCTACATCACTGGAATTGGCAACATTGATGGAGCCTCTGAGGCCCTTGAGATGTATGAATGTACCATTGCCTTGGAGCGCCATTTGGTTTGCATGACAGCCATGTCAATTAGCTCTTCTTCATAGATGCATGTGCTTAGAGACAAGTGGAACACGACCAAGATACCGTAGTGCTATCCATATTTGCTCTAAATAAACATTTTACTTTCGCCTATGAACACCAGTAAAATTACATTTGCTATAGGAAAATCAGATTCATAAATACTATTTCTCATGTTTACGACACAACGTTTTCACACTTGATTTGCCTACTTGAGACTTACCCAAAAAATACATTTGTACAACAAGTGTAGCGGGAGGGCCAGTTCGGCCCTCCCACCTCGCGATAGCGAGGGGGTGGCTGCAAGCCACCCCTCGCTATCGCGAGGGCTGGCCGGTGGCCAGCCACCCGCTGGCTACCGGCCGGCCGG
>SZWC01022634.1:18129-33922 GCA_023375785.1 Penium margaritaceum
GCGTCCACGTGCAGCACATTCCTCCCCACGCGCGCCAACGCGCCCGCCACGACGCTCTCCTGGAACCCCGTGCCCACGATGATGACGTCATACTCGGTGGGGCTGATGGGCACCTCCATGATGCTCCTCGCCATGGGATAACGTCACGTCGCCCTCTCCCACACGCACGGGGAGGGACGGCCGGGGGAAGAAAGGAACAGGCAGGTATTGGGGAGGGTTGGGGGGATGAAGGGAAGGGGGGAGGTCCCGTTTCTCTTAAAAGCCCGCCAAAAGACCCCGGTTACGGTTCTCCCGAGCTGGATTCAGCTCAGTTTGTGAAGCCTGAGAACTGGATTCAGCTCAGTTGGTGAGGGCAGGGAAACCATCCGGACACTGAGTCCGTTTGAGCTACTCAGGTCACACAAGTGAAGTGAAGGACGCTGTTCACAACGACCGGCAAAAGACACGGCGAGACGGCGGCCCCAGTGCCTCGACTCGTGCGCCGTTGGTGGAGCAGCCCTCAGCCGTTCGAATCTGAGCGACGACGGCAAGACGGCAAGACGCCACCTGGCGAGTGCCGCGTTTCAAAAATGTCGGGAAAACGGCCGCCCAGTCACACGGACGTGCAGCATCGCAGGAGAAGTCGGCGAGTGTCTACCGCAGTCGAACCAAACGGAGTGAGAGTTGACGCGGCCGTCATCGTAGCAGGCGCAAGACAGTCAGCGGAGAAGGTTCGTCGACGGACCACGGATGAGAGCGATGCCGAGCAGACGCAGTGCGGGAAGCAGAGTCAGATCTGGTGTGGGAGTTGGCGCTGGAGGCAGAGAAAGGTCGGTTGGGGTGCATCCGGTCTGCTGGCCGCGGATTGAGCAGGGTTGAGGTGCAGCGTGCTCGTCGCGTCTTCGTCCTATGGCCATTGCTGGCGGAAATTTTTCGTTTCAGAGGACAATCCGCCATGAATCAAATCAGACAATGGTCGTCCACGGCTTGAGGATCGCAATTCATCTTGGGAGGAGACGGACACCTGTGCGGTCACTCGTTGGCCCTCATCCCTGATTGAGCGGCGTCCGCCAACCGGAGAAGGACGGATCTGCAGGACGGATCGATCATCCAGATGGGCCCGGAGGAAGACGACAAGACAATCATCGAGACTGCAGCCAGGAGCCGAGGGGGCAGCGAGTTGACACGTTGCCTTTTGCTGCAAAAGCGCAAAAGCGCGATTGTTTTAGTTTGCTTTTCCGCCTGTTCTCCGTTACGACTATACTTGAACAGGATCTGTTCTATAGTTCGTACAACTCATCTGTATCTTTCAGATCAGACAAGACCCTCACCCCGGATGATGAGGTGAAGCTTCCTGCCTAGAGCGCGAATACCGGGTCCATGTGGCTCATGTCGGCCACGTGGTGCCATTGATGAACGTCCCGCTGCGCTCATTCCGCCAGCGGTTGAAGGGTGGGAGGCGTTCTGACGGGTGAGAACAAATTTTTGCTCGCGCTCCCAGACAAAGTACAGTTCCGTCCCAGGTCGGTTTGGATTTGAACAGCCATATCCTCAAGTGTAAGTTTCCCTCCTAAAGGCATGTGAGGCTCAGCCTCAATGGGATTCTTACATACATATGTCATTTACAATCATCACACTTAGATCATGATGATGTGCAAGGGGTGATCACTAATGAAGCTTATTATTCAATCAAAATGAAGTGAAAAACAATAATCAAATGTTGCACTAAGGTGCACATAATTACGCACTAACCTAAACGTTTTTGGTACAAGTAAAACCAAAGTTTTCAATGCAAAACAAAGAAACAAATAGTTCGATTCTATTATTCTACATAATTTTAATACGTTTGCTTTGTACATTTTAATTAATGTGCTTCTCGCCTCGAAGTCCTTTAAAATGTAAATTTCTCCAAAAACAATTCATGAAATTGTAAGTGCAAACAAACAATTTAAGATCAATATTTGCAAAAAAAATTGTATTCTACCCATTCCATGGACCACGTTGTGTATATCCATGTGATCTCTTTGTGCGTCTAAGTCCATTTACATTTACATGCATTAGTTTAAAAACATTTTACTCATTATTAACATTTTAAATTTTTGTATGTTTTTTGGTATACATATGATCGATTAATCCTATGCCAATGATTTACCTTGATCATGTTCATGGAAAAAACAACTAAGCTAATAGAAGATGACTACTTCATGATATTTGGTATTCTATCATTGTTAAAATGATTCATATCGTTTTATATTTATTTTCAATGATATCCCTTTTCTTAAGCACAGGAACTAAACAATTTAAATGGTGTTGTATCGTGCCTTGGATCCAGGTATGGAAGGTCAGGTCTCGAAGGGTAGAAGTGAATTCTTCGCCAATTCATCTTGCGTAAGGAGAGTGATTTTGTCAAGGGTGTTGGATTCATGTCATTATCACACGGTGACCTCTGGCCTCGTTGCACACTCA
Source organism: Penium margaritaceum (assembly GCA_023375785.1). Taxonomy (NCBI): domain Eukaryota; kingdom Viridiplantae; phylum Streptophyta; class Zygnematophyceae; order Desmidiales; family Peniaceae; genus Penium; species Penium margaritaceum. The sequence continues at coordinate 20,575 of SZWC01022634.1, forward strand.
CATCACTGATGCAGGTGACTGACCAGTGAGAGATGACTCCGCTGATTGACACGTCCTGACCAGAAGCTGAGAAGACAGGCCATGGAGAAGCTCAATCAGAGCTTGTCAGATTTATTTTGCACCGTTCACATGCTTTGGTGCACAGTTTGTCATAACCGGGTTTCTTCTCTAGACAGGTTGTTGCTTGTACGGTGTCCTAGTTTAGACTAGGGATTTATTCTGTGGGCAGGTGGGGTCGAATCCCCAATTTGGAGCTCGCTGCAGTGCTCGCTCGCTCGCTCGCTCGCTGCCCGCTCGCTCGCTCGCTCCCACCTGCACGTAACATCTCTGTGACTTGTTACTCACTTTTTTTTGTTGGTTCCTCTCACTTCTAACTTCCACGTAAACCACAGCGTGCTTGATGTCTTTCTTGCACGGGTCCAGATGCTACTTGCTTGTCTAGCACAGTAGCCTACGAAGGGAGCTCGCCTCGTTGACCTGTCCGGATCGTGTGAGACAACCAGAGCTAATACGTCTTTAGAATTCGACCTTGTTGAACATTCTTGGGTTATTTTGTATGTCCTGCTTGGACACAAAGTGCTTATCACAGATCTAGGCTGGCGGATGTCCCAAAAACAAGTCCACGAACCGATGACATTAGATTATTGGGCCAAATAGCGCGCGTACCCATAAAACGCAAAGTGACTCTCATTCGCCGAGCACCCACAAAAAAAAGCTTCAAAAGCCCAACCGGAAATCATGCTTGCTCGTGAAATGCCTAGGCAGCAGGTTGGGGCAGCAGCGTTGTTGATGCAGCGTGCGGGCTTCCACGCTCGTTGCTTAAGTCAGCTGCCCCCTCAGTCTGCTGCTCTAGAGTCTAAGTCTGGAAGCTCTGGGTTTGTTACTCAGAAATGCGCGCGCCAGTGCTAGCGTCAGAAGGCAGCTGAAAACTGCAAGTGACTGATTAGGAATGAAGAATGAACAACAATGGGAGACCCCTCCAAGTTCTAGGCCCCCCCAACTCTGTAGAGCTTGTTACTCAGTTCATCAGCCAATCAGAAAATAGCTCAGTTCAGGCTGACAGGTTTTCTCGGTGAGGCCTGCCAGGCAGCCGACAGCCCAAAACCCGGGCGTCGTCCGTTTTGCCTAAAAACTGGACCATACCATAATACCAACGCTGCGAACGCAGCCGTGCGGTCAGAATCTGCTAGAAAATAATAGCGAGGAGTTATGGCAGCCTAAACCCAGATAGTGCCCATAATGGTTTATGCTGCCAAACAGGGCCGTGCAACATGCAACTGGGACCCTAGGCAGTGCATGACGATGCAGTCGCAATGGGACGCGCTGGACGCATGCAAGCAGCAACTGCGGTGTCAATGACCGCCGGCAGCACGACCGCCGAGGAGGCCTACCGATGGAGCTGAGCGCGTCGCCGGAGAGAGGAGGCTCCAGCGAACTGCGAGAAGACCTCAGCGTGCGTCGGCTCCACCGGACGACACTCCATCAGCGTCGAGTCTTGCCGTCTATCATCTGCACGCCGATGTACACAAGCCGGGAGGATAGAACAGAGCACAATGAGAGATGCGAAAAAACCAACACTCCCCCATGACTCACAGGCGTAGTGCACATGGGCGGACAGGGACACGGTCAACATCCAGACTCCCCCAGGGCATGCAGAGACGCAGGCAGAGATAAAGAGAGAGCCACTCAAGGACGTACGCCGACCGAACTCACAGCCTTCTTGAACGAGTCGCGCTTCAGTGCCTTGGTCAGGAAGTCAGCCAACTGCCGTGCTGTCTCAACCCACACGATGCTGATGCTGCCGTCATGCAACAATGAACGCACATAGTGATACTCAACGTTGATGTGCTTTGTGCGTGTGTGATGCATGCCGTCATTGTCAGCGATGGCCATGGCACTCTCATTGTCACAATGCAACGTGATGGATAGGACGGACTGACGCAACTCGGACAACAGACGACGCAACCACACACTTTCACACGCGCCTGATCCAAGAGCCACGTACTCAGCCTGAGCAGTGCTGCATGCAATGCACCCCTGCTTGCCACTGCGCCAAGACACAGCCGTGCCGCCAATCAGAAAGATTTAGCCTGTGCGACTCTTACCGTCCGGATTGCCGGCCCAGTCGCTGTCGGTGTAGCCCACTGCGACAACAGACGGTTGACGGCGGAACATGAGACCTCGCCGAGGAGTCGAGACGACATAGCGCAGTACTCGGATCGCGACCTCGTGGTGGAGGTAACGCGGCTCCTGAGAAAACAGGGCCAAGAGGTTGACGGCGAACGCGATGTCTGGACGTGTCGTCGTCGCCAGGAACATCAGTGACCCGATGACTCGCAGGTACGTGGTCACGTCAACTGGCTCCTCCACAACAGCTGGGTCAGGACTCTTCAGCTTCACCTGGCCATCGGGCAACATGGGTGAGGATGCGCTCGGCACGAGTGGCAGGTCCTCGGCGAAGCGAGTGGACAGAGTCTGCACATAAGCAGCCTGATGGACATGGAGGATGCCCTGGGAGCGACCATGCTCGAGCTCCATGCCCAGGAAGACTTGGGCAGACCCGAGATCCTTCATCTGGTAGGTGGCGTGCAGCAGGTCCTTGACGCGCTGGATGGCGGCCGTGTCTGGCGACGCAGCGAGGAGGTCGTCGACGTACACCAGAACAACAGCGAAGGTCTGGCCTCGCGGACTGACAAACAGTGCAGGGTCCGCGGTGCTGCGCTGAAGCCCACCACGAAGGAGAGTGCTGCTGATCTCCTGGTTCCAGCACCGAGGCGACTGCTTCAGGCCATAGAGGGCCTTACGCAGTCGCCACACTCTCGCGGTGCCATCGTCAAAGCCTGGTGGCTGCACCATGTAAAGCTCCTCACCCTACAGTGAACCATGGAGAAAGGCGTTGCTCACATCCATCTGATGCAGCTCCCACCCATGCTGGGCGACCAGGCTGAAGAGAGCCCGACTGGTGGAGAACTGGCCAACTGGGGCAAAGATCTGGTCATAGTCGACCCAAGGGACCTGGGCAAACCCCTTTGCAGTGAGGCGGGCCTTGTACTTGTCCAAGGACCCGTCGGGTTTCCACTTGCGCCGAAAGACCCACTTGGCGCCGATGGCCTTCCGACCTGGAGGAAGGTCGACGAGGTCGTACACGTGGTGCCGTCGGATAGCAGCTAGCTCATCGGCGCAGGCAGCGTCCCAGTGTGCGGCCTCAGGAGAGGCTCGTGCCTTGCGCAAGGTGGCTGGGTCCTCCGGGCGCGCTGTGGAGCGGACTGAGAGAGCGTGTGCCTCTCGCGCCCCAGGTGGAATGCGCGCCAGGGCAGCCACGACAGCGTGCCGGTGCTCGTGATGGAGCATGGCGTAGCCCAATGCGGAGCCCGGGTGCAGATCTGCGATGATGGCCGATGTGGTCAGGCCCAGGGCCTTGGTGCCAGGGTCCCCACTCACGACCGTGGGAGTGGAGGAGGCACGGGGAGCCACAGGGGGTCGAGACGCTACCGAGCGCGGTGGGACGGTCTGCACGCTCACCGACGGCCNCGTGGTGCTGTCGGATAGCAGCTAGCTCATCGGCGCAGGCAGCGTCCCAGTGTGCGGCCTCAGGAGAGGCTCGTGCCTCGCGCAAGGTGGCTGGGTCCTCCGGGCGTGCTGTGGAGCGGACTGAGAGAGCGTGTGCCTCTCGCGCCCCAGGTGGGATGCGCGCCAGGGCAGCCACGACAGCGTGCCGATGCTCGTGATGGAGCATGGCGTAGCCCAATGCGGAGCCCGGGTGCAGATCTGCGATGATGGCCGATGTGGTCAGGCCCAGGGCCTTGGTGCCAGGGTCCCCACTCACGACCGTGGGAGTGGAGGAGGCACGGGGAGCCACAGGGGGTCGAGACGCTACTGAGCGCAGTGGGACGGTCTGCACGCTCACCGACGGCCTGGGTCGGAGGCTGCCGCCGGGGCCACGTGTGTAGCGTGGCAAGGCGTGCGACGGCGCTGAGTCTGATGGGCCAGTGGAGGCGACTGGGGCTATCGGTCCAGAGAGATCAGCGGACACGACGGGGGCTGCCGGCCCGGAGGGACTAGCAGACGCGACTGGGGAAGCTGGCCCGGAGGGACCAGCGGACGCGACTGGGGAAGCTGGCCCGGAGGGACCAGCGGACGCGACTGGGGCAGCTGGCCCAGAGGGACCAGCAGACGCGATTGGGGCAGCTGGCCCGGAGGGACCAGCGGACGCGACTGGGGACACTGGCCCGGAGGGACCAGCGGACGCGACTGGGGACGCTGGCCCGGAGGGACCAGCGGACGCGACTGGGGCAGCTGGCCCGGGGGGACCAGCGGACGCGACTGGGGTAGCTGGCCCGGGGGGACCAGCGGACGCGACTGGGGCAGCTGGCCCGGGGGGACCAGCGGACGCGACTGGGGCAGCTGGCCCGGAGGGACCGGCGGACGCGACTGGGGCAGCCGGCTCAGAGGGATCGAAGAATATGTCACCTGGACGCGGTAGGACGGAGGACGGACTCACCACTCCCCCACGCGACGGGATAGACACAGACAAGCCGGAGCGAATAAGATCGCGAGGAAACAGGTCCTCAAAGAAGAGGGCATCCCGGGACTCGACGATGCAGTGCCGGGAGGGGTCCCAGTAGCGCCAGGCCTTGGACTGACGAGAGAAACCGAGGAAGGTGCAGGGACGGCCGCGGGGGGCGAGCTTGCCGCCCTGCTGTGGGGCGGACAGCCAGACAATGGCGACGCAACCCCAGACGCGAGCGGGGTGGAGGTCAGCGCGCTGACCGCACCAATGCTGGTACGGCGTGGACTGACGGGGAAGGGGACCGTGGGGAATCCGGTTCTAGACCCAGGTCATGTAGGCCATGGCTTCAAAGTAGAAGCCCTCGGAGAGACCGGACTCGACACGCATGGTGCGGACGGCGTCGGCCTTGGTCCGGCTCCACCGCTCGGAGACACCGTTCTGGGCGGGTGTGTAGGGCGCCGAAGTCTCGTGGTGGATCCCGCGGGAGGCGAGGAAAGTCGTGGCCTCACCCATGTATTCGCCACCGCGATCGGAGCGAAAGCGACGAAGGGAGCGATCACACGCGCGCTCTGCGAGGACAAGCCAGTCCTGGATGGCCCGGGCGACATCGATCTTCTGCCTAAGACAGAAGACCCAGCGATAGCGAGAGTAGTCGTCCGTGAGGGTGAGGACATAGCGGCCATGCTCGCGGACCGACTCGGTGGGGAGAGGGCCCATGACATCCGAGTGGACAAGGTCGAGAGGGGCGGATGCACGGGAGGCAGACAAGGGGTACGTGGACCGGTGCATCTTCCCCTGAGCGCACTCAATGCACTCTGTGGGGCACGGGAGAGGGAAAGTCTTCAGGTCAAGGCCCGAGGCAGGCTGGGTGCGAAGCATGCTGTCCACAGCGGCAGAGTGGACGTGGCAGAGGCGGCGGTGCAAGAGGCGGGTGTGCTGAGGAGAAAGCGTGCTGGTGACGAGCACATGGCCTGTGGCGGCCGACGAGGAGGAGACGAGAGAAGAAGAGGAGAGACGAGGAACATGCCACAGGTTGCCACGGGCGGTGGCGTGCAGGACGACAAGACCAGACGGACGCAACGACACAGTGCCAACACCACGCGAGTGCACAACATCCATGCTCATGCGGTCAAGGGCACTCACGGACAGGAGGCTGAGCTCGAGACCAGGGACGAAGAGGACATCGGTCAGAAAGACGTCACCGGCAGGACCACGAAAACGAACGACGCCAACACCACGGACAGGTAACACCTGTCCGGAGCCCGTCCGGACACCGGAGACATCGCCGACGGGACCGAGCATACTGAAAGCCTCACGAGAGGCCGTCATGTGATGCGTGGCCCCAGAGTCGATGATCCGGTTCTTCTTCTTCTTCCCCGACGATGATAAGGCTACTGCGGCGGGGGAGGCGACGGCCACGGAGGCAACGGCAGGGGAGGCGACAGCAGGGGAGGCGACGGCAGGGGATGCAAGCGCCTCCGTACGATGGAGCTGGGACTCCTGGCGAGCTTCCTCAATGCGGAGGAAGAGCTCGTATGCCCAGGGCATGAGGGTCTCCATGGTGGAGAGGACGTCCTGGGGGTAGTGTACGAAGACGTCTGCGTAGTCGCTAGTGGCGCCGCGATTGATGGTGAGGAGCGCAGACAGAGGGGGCGGAGTAGATGTGCCGAGACGACGGAGGATGTCCTCCGCCCGCTGCCAGTAGGCAGTGACCGTCTCGGTCTCCCCCATGTGCAGGGAGTTGAACTCCCGGAGCAGACGGCTGATATTAGCGTCGCTGGACAGGCGATGGGGCCTGGTGAGGACGTGCCAGGCGGCTGCAGGGTCTGGGATGTCGCCAGCCGTGACGTCGCCGAGGAAAGGCTCTAAGGCCAGGCGGGAAGCTGGAGGGGCGACTGGGACAAGGGCGCGGACGGCGCGACCAGCGTCATACAACTGGTCGGCCTGGGTGGAGTCGTAAGGGAGGGTGTAGTATGCCCACAGGCCCTCACCCTGCGCCCAGATCCGGAAGCTGAGCTCCCAGCTCAGGAACTGCTCGCCGGCCTGAAGCGGCGGCGGCGGCGTCTCAAAGTCCTTCTGCCTACGGCCGGCACCCGGAGTGGGGCCAAGGACGGGAGTGACTGTCTGCCGCTGGCGCTGAGTCTGCTGCTGTGCTAGGTAGTACGTGGCAGCAGACACAATTGGGCTGGCGTGCCCTGGAGGGACAAACGACGGTAGACCACTGGTGGCAGTACGGGCGGCTACAGGCTGTAGCGCTGCAAGCTGCTGCGTCAAGGCGGCGAGCTGTTGCTGAAGAGCAGCGAGGGGGTCAGGATTGCCGCCGACGACACCAGTGGGCTGCAGCTGTTGTGGCTGCTGCTGCTGTTGCTACTACTGCTGTTGCTGCTTGTGTTGCTGCTGCTGCTGCTGCTGCAGCGGCGGCGGTGGCTGCTGCTGCAGCTGCTGCTGCTACAGCTGCTGCTGCTACTATTGCTGCTGTTGCTGCTGTTGCTGCTGCTGTTGCTGCTGCTGCTGCTGCAGGCGTTGCAAGAAAGGAGGGGTAGGGGTACCCCCAACAGAGGAGGACCCCTCCCCACTTGGGCTACCTTCCATGGTGTGGTTTCCCTTGTTTTGTTTTTTTTGTTTTGTCTTTGCTGATAACAGCAGGGGTGGTGGGAGTTCTCTCCACCCCTTGGGTTTTCCCCCTTCCCTTTCTCCCCCCCTTTTTTTTCTCTTCTTTGGTGATGACGTCAGCAATGACGTCAGTAGTGACGTCAGTAGCGGGATGCTGACGTCAGCAGTGGGGGTCGTTGGGGCCGCCGCTGTTGCTGTTGATGGTGCTGCTGCAGACGCTGCAGTTGCTGCTGTTGCCGCTACTGCTGCTGCTGCTACTACTGCTGCGGCTATTGGTGCTGCTGCCGCTACGGCTGCGGCTACTACTGCTGCTGATGCAGGTGCTGCTGCAGCTGCTGCTACGGCTGCTGCAGCTGCTGCTGTGGCTGTAGCTGCTGCTGTAGCTGCTGCGGCTGCGGCTGCTGCTGCGGCTGCAATTGCTTTGGCTGCAGTTGCAGCTGCAGCGGCGGCTGCTGCGAGCTGCTGCGGCTGTTGAGGCTGGTGCGGCTTGCTGCTGCTGCAGCACGCTGCTGCGGCTGTTGCGGGCTGCAGCTGCTACTCGCTGGTGCTACGGGCTGCAGCAGCAGGCTGCTGCTATGGGCTGCGGGATGGGGTTTTCTTTTTTTTTTTCTTTCTATCACAGCGGGCAGCAGCCCGCTGTTTGCTGCGAGCAGCGGGCTGCTGCTCGCAGGCAGCAGCGAGCTGCTGCTCGCTGCTCGCTTACGGCGAGCTGCGAGCAGTAGCAGCCGCGGCTGGCTGCTGCTAGCAGCAGCTCGCTGATGCAGCTGCGGCTGCGGGCTGCGGCTGCTGGCTGCGGCTGCTGCAGCCCTCAGCTGCTGCAGCACGCTGTTGCTGCAGTTGCTGGCTGCGGCTGTTGGCTGCGGCTGCTGCTGCCCGCTGTTGCAGCTGCTGCGTGCTGCGGCTGCTGCCAGCTGCTGCGTGCTGCGGCTGCTGCCAGCTGCTGCTGCGGACTGCTGCTGCGGGCTGCTGGTTCGCGCTGCTGTTGCTGCTGCTGCAAGCTGTTGCTACGAGCTGCTGCTGCTGCTGGCTGCTGCGAGCTACTGCTTCAGCCTGCTGCTGCTGCTACACGCAGCTGCTGTCGGCTGCTGCTGCCACTGCTCGCTGCCGTTGCCTGCGCCTGCCGCTACTGCTCCTGCAAGCTGGTGCAAGTCACTGCACCTGGGTGACGTTGCTGGGTGCGCCGTCGCCCACGGGTGTCGGACGCCGCCTGCCGCCCACCTCCTCGCGTCACGCGTGGGGGTCAGTGCTGGCGAAAAAATTTCAGCAGCATTTCCCCTGGCCCTGTGGCCGTGGGAAAAGATCTGACGCCGCCACCAGGAGGGTCAATGCTGCCAGAAAAAATCCGACAGCATTTCCCCCGCACTGGCGCGTATGGGGGTCCGCCGGCGCTGCCTGGCACCTGTTCGTCAGTCTTCTGCTGCTGCTGCTACGCTCTCGCTCTGATACCAAAAAGGTAATGCCTACGCAGCAGGTTGGGGCAGCAGCGTTGTTGATGTAGCGTGCGGGCTTCCACGCTCGTTGCTTAAGTCAGCTGCCCCCTCAGTCTGCTGCTCTAGAGTCTAAGTCTGGAAGCTCTGGGTTTGTTACTCAGAAATGCGCGCGCCAGTGTTAGCGTCAGAAGGCAGCTGAAAACTGCAAGTGACTGATTAGGAATGAAGAATGAACAACAATGGGAGACCCCTCCAAGTTCTAGGCCCCCCCCCCAGCTCTGTAGAGCTTGTTACTCAGTTCATCAGCCAATCAGAAAATAGCTCAGTTCAGGCTGACAGGTTTTCTCGGTGAGGCCTGCCAGGCAGNACCGACGCTGCGAACGCAGCCGTGCGGTCAGAATCTGCTAGAAAAATAGTAGCGAGGAGTTATGGCAGCCTAAACCCAGATAGTGCCCACAATGGTTTATGCTGCCAAACAGGGCCATGCAACATGCAACTGGGACCCTAGGCAGTGCATGACGATGCAGACGCGATGGGACGCGCTGGACGCATGCAAGGAGCAACTGCGGTGTCAATGACCGCCGACAGCACGACCGCCGAGGAGGCCTGCCGATGGAGCTGAGCGCGTCGCCGGAGAGAGGAGGCTCCAGCGAACTGCGAGAAGACCTCAGCGTGCGTCGGCTCCACCGGACGACACTCCATCAGCGTCGAGTCTCGCCGTCAGTCATCTGCACGCCGATGTACACAAGCCGGGAGGACACAACAGAGCACAATGAGAGATGCGAAAAAACCAACAATTTTGTATGTCCTGCTTGGACACAAAGTGCTTATCACAGATCTAGGCTGGCGGATGTCCCAAAAACAAGTCCACGAACCGATGACATTAGATTATTGGGCCAAATAGCGCGCGTACCCATAAAACGCAAAGTGACTCTCATTCGCCGAGCACCCACAAAAAAAAGCTTCAAAAGCCCAGCCGGAAATCATGCTTGCTCGTGGCATGCGTCGATGGGCGAGCAAGAAAAAAAGTGCATGGGGACATGCTCCCTTGCAATCGAGCGAGAACGCCCTTCTTTCGTTTTCGACACTTTTTTTAATACATGCAAACCCATTCGTTCAATGCCCAAACCTTAATCAAACCCTACCCCGAATTACATAATGGGTTCTAGGGTTTTAGTTTTGTGCAGGCTCTTGCAGGGCCCCGCGGCAAAGGGCCCCAGCAAGCTCCCTCTCTACGCATGGGGAGTCTCGAACTTCCCTCAAAATGTGGACAAACCTCCCTCCACTAATATCACAAACCCTTCAACAAAGGGGATTCTAATACTAGTGGGGGGCGCCACATGCCATGCGTCATTGGCGCATGCCATGCGCCTTGCCATGCCTTTTGCCTCTTTTCTTTGTTACTGGCGTGGCGGTAGCAGCGGCCAATGGGTAGCTAGATTATTTCTCGCTCAACGACGGGCGAATGAGCCATATGATACCCAAAATTGGGTATATGTGACTTGCGCCCTAGATTGTTACGTATCCCAGAAAAGGTTGAAGACGTCGCTTGATCGTGCTTGACAATGGCAACCTAGAGCATGAGGGCTATGCATCTTTTCTAACATGTATAGCACACACCCATAACTGGGTGGTGAGACTTGAATTGTCTGACAGATGGCATTGCTCGTTTTCTTCGTTTTTTCCTTTTTTGTTGAAAAACTGACTGTCCTCTATGTAGGCAAGGTTCAAACTAACGGATTATTGTGGGTTNGCCCCACCACACGTGCATTACATTGAAATGAAATGCAAGTGAAATGTCACCTCTAAAAACATTCCCTCGTATTCAAGGAGAGCAACCACTGTCTTCTCTTCCTCAAGGAATGAGCGAGAAGGAAACGAGCTTGGAGTTGCTCATTGAAACTGTTCAATGCACCTTTCCTGCATGCGCGTCGAAGCATGTCCAACGCGCTCACCAAAACCACAAACAAGTCGCAGTCTGGCGTGCGAGCCTTGTGATGCGATGCCTATTCGATTACTATCCTCGGGACTTGAGGTGCACTTGAGATCTCTTCGGAGTCGATCTTTTGCATTATCCTCTCAGCAATGTGCTTGTACGCCCTCGCCACGCTGCTGCCGGGTTGTGCCACCACAATCGGCCAGCCCTCGTCGGACAGCTCACGGATTTCCACCTCCAGAGGGATCTGCGCACCGCAGCCACGCAATGAAACGCAAAGCCCACCGAAGGCCACAACAGGCATGCGATGAAACGCAAACCCCACCGAAGGCCACAACAGCCACCGAAGGCTACCGCAGGGCACAACAGCTACATCACGGATCACCGACCATCGTCAACACGCTGTGAAGCAGAAAACGTCGGCAGGCAGGCAGGATACTAGGCGAGGCAAGACAGGAGGCGTTGCAGCTTGAGCCGTTCTCTTTGAACTGAAATGAGGAGAGAAAGATGAGGATTACAGAGGTCAGAGAAAGAGGACAGATCAAACTGGAGAGAGAGGAAAGGGCTGCGAGCTTGATGTGTTGGTCACTTTCATAGGAACCAAGACAGGGACAGAGGGAAGGGGTTGGACGCAATGGAGGGGGGAGAGGGGGGCCGATAGGGGCAGGGGGTGCGCGGGGGGGGGGGTTGGGGGGGGGGCTTACCTCTCCCAGGAACTCAAGCCCAAGCTCTGCCGCGGTCACTCGGGCGCCTCCATGGCTGAAGATGTGTGTGCGCTCGTTGCACTTTGGACACTGGAAGTAGCTCATGTTCTCCACCACACCCAGCACCTGCACGTAGACCCACACGAAGAAAGACATCGACACAGTATCGTCGGCAGCCGCACGGGGGTCCTCGTCCAAAACGGGCGCGGAGTCAGCATCAGCTTCGTCAATGCACTGCGCGTACACGTCGACGTCATCGTCGGACAGCACGATGCGCGCCCGTCTCTTGTGGTAGCCTCTCGTTCTATGGAGTGTCGGTGGCTTCAGGGTTCTCTCTCTCTCTCTCTCTCTCTCTCTCTCTCTCTCTCTCTCTCTCTCTCTCTCTCTCTCTCTGGCTGTCTTCTGCTCATTGAATCCTGTCCAAACGGTAGGCCAGTGGCCCGGTGCCACCCAGAGCACCAATTGGCGGGTAGACCTAATCTTCCCCGAGTGGCCCGTCGCATGGGGTCGAATGGACGGTGGACGTCGTAGGAGGGATGGAAGCTGCTCCGACTGCTCGTGCCTGGAGGTACCAGCTCCGACTTTCGCGGAGGTCGAGCGGGAGGCGGGGAGGGCGGGCGGAAAATTCGCAGGAGGCAAGGTCGAGAAACGGACTGTGCACGAGACATCCCATGAGGGGATGGGGTGGGGGGTGCTGTCCTGCAGTGTGGGGGCAGTCTTTCGCGTCAAACTGCCCGCATGCTGCCGTGCATGTGAAGGAAACGGGCCCTCCACCGCGCCTTAGGCCTGAAACAAACTGACGTTCCATATGTGTAGAACGTATGCTCCCTCTATTCTTCGCGACCTCAACCTCCCCTCATGGGAGAGTGTCTTGAAGATGTTAGTGGTCGCGAGAGGGGGGAGGGGGGAGGGGTCAAGCCCCGTAAAATCCCACCCGCTACCGTCCACCTGCCAACTGCTGGACGTTGGGGAAGGTCACAACTTCCACTTCAACCACGTCAACCTTGACAAGGCAACCGTCGACCGCTGGCAAAAGGTCGAAGGTCGAAGGTCCAAGGTCGAAGGTCGAAGGTTGAAGGTCGAAGGTCGAAGGTCGAAGGTCGAAGGTCGAAGGTCGAAGGTCGAAGATCGAAGGTCGAAGGTCGAAGGCCGAAGATCGAAGGTCGAAGGTCGAAGGTCGAGGTCAACAGAGCACCATGCAGCTTGTACGGGGTCGGACCGTTTCCTCACATTGTGTTTTAGGCTAGCCAATGCTCGAAACGGAGGATGCCATGCACCCCATTTCATCTGTTCTCGACTGTGAAAAGTAAAAAAACCAAACCCTGACCATGAAAACAAAAATAACACTGCGACACCGCTGGGAGTGGGGTGGGGGGGGGGGGGGGGCTGGCCCCACCAGTGCCGACGGGGGAGAACAACATAACACTCCAACCCAACCGGGACAACATTGGATGCTAACGTTACTCATCAAACATCAACGGTCAGCGTCCGACGAGTACGGGACAGTGAGTTGTCCTATGTCAGTATGTATGACGGCAAAACATATGTTTTGGTGCCGTCAGTATGTATGACGGCACCAAAACATATGTTTTGGTGCCGTCAGTATGTATGACGGCACCAGAACATATGTTTTGGTGCCGTCAATCCGTCTTCCGCAGAGGACTCTTCGTCGCATTCGGTTGCTTGCTATGCGATCGCTGGGGCCCGGCCACCGCAGGGCTCCAGCGACAACGGGAAAAACAACTAGAAAACCCCACGACCCGGAGGACCATTTGAGTTACCAGTAGGACGCTGTATCCGTTGCCGTGTCTGGGTTTATCCCTCCCTAGGTTGTCCATCAGTGCCGCTGCGACCAGAAGGCAAGATGAGACTCAAAGATTGAGAATCTCAATCTTTCCTAAACGCTTTGCAAAGCGTTCAGAAAAACTGAAAGAATGAGAATCTCAATCTTTCCATCTCCATTTCCATCGCAATTTGAGATGGAGTGAGTGAGCCATGAAAAGCGAAGGGTGGCAGTGATCCAAGGTCTACGGCGGAGTTCCCATTCGAGCAAAAGACGCCGAGGAGGAAATGGAGGCCATGGATGGAAGAGGACAAGGACAAGGGCATGTGCAGGCTTGCAGATTTCTGGCTGGATTTTGGAATGAACGGGGGG
>SZWC01022636.1:8863-31039 GCA_023375785.1 Penium margaritaceum
AGCCCTTCTCGGCCTCCATGCAGCTGCTCCCCTGGGCGCATCAGCTTTTCCTCCAGGTGACGTCGACCCGCGAGGCCGCAGTAGCACATCAAGAGGCGTCTCTCGCTGCAGCAGTCGTCGCCTCACCACCATCTTCCATTCTGCAGTCACCCTCATCCAGCTCCACCACGACCGCATCTTCCTCCTCCTCCTCGACCCCGTCTACACCCACGCAGACGCAGGGCGTCGCAGCTGCCGCCCAGGGGAAGAAGAGGAACAAGAAGCGTGGATCGGGCCAGCAGCAGCCGTCATCCACTGGTAGCACTGGGCATTCTGTCCACTGCTACAACTGTGGAGGTGCCCATCGCTACACCGAGTGCCAGCAGCCGCTTGACTGGGGGCGCATCACCCGTGGACTTCAGGCGGCCCATGCTGCCCGTACCGCGTCCGGCACGTCGTCCGCACACTCCTCGGGACGCGCGGCGACTACGACTGCAGCTGTTCCCGAGTCCTCGCCAGCGAGCAGCAGTGATCCAGACCCCCGTGACCGCACCATTGCCGAGCTACGTCACCTTCTGGCGCTTCGCTCACAGGGAGGTGCGAGTGTGTTGTCATCGTCAAGTGGGTCATACACTGCTTGTTCGTCCGCCTTCGTGACTCATGATGATACGTGTGGGGGAGCACAGTCCGCATGTGATGAGGATGGACCTGACTGCACAGACTGAATCCGTGAGGCTCACCTTCGTGATGTACGTCGTTCTGTCCCACAGACGGCTCAGCGTCCCTCTGATGCCGAGTGTTCCATTGCTCGTTGTACAGTGACGTTTACCGGTCGTGACCCCAGTGGCACTTGGATCATCGATTCCGGTGCCACTCACCACATGACATGTCGTCGCAGTGACTTTGTGGTTCTTGGTCCCGTCACGACTGTTCGTTCTGTTCGTACAGGCTCTGGTCAGTCCTTACCGGTTCACGGTGTTGGGGTTGTATACATTGATGGTCCGTCTGGCCCCCTATATCTCTCTGACGTGCTGTTTGTACCTGATCTTGAGCTCAGCTTGCTGTCTGTACGTGCCTGCACTCTGATGGGTCTCTCTGTTGAGCACACTGCTGATTCGGCGACTGTGACTGCTTCTGACACCCGTAGCATTGTCCTGCGCGCTTCAGGTGTTGATGACCTGTACCGCATTGCTCGGCCGTCCTCCCCTTCCTCCCCTACGTCCTCTGGTCGCGTTTTTGTCACTGGTGTTCTATCCCCAGACCACCAGAGATTGCTGCACCGCCGTCTGTGTCACGTGGGCTCCGACACTGTGTCGAAGCTCATCCGGACATAGCCCGCTCTTGGTCTTGATGTGGCTTCCTTCGAGAAGCCACCCAAGACCGACTGCCTTTTTTGCGCCCAGGGTAAGATGCACCGGTGCACTTACCCTGATTCGCGTTCACGAGCACTGCGGCCCCTCGAGCTGGTCCACTCGGACCTGCTTGGTCCTCTCCCGGTCGAGTTCGTGTCCGAGAGGGGCCGATACGTCCTGACACTGACTGATGACTTCACCCGGATGCGGTGGGTCTACAGTCTACGTCAGAAGAGCGACGCCGCCCTTGCGGTTCGGCTCTGGCTCGTGATGGCTGAGCGTCAGTCGATGGATGCATGCATGTGACCAGTCGTTGCGTACGTCTTTTGATTCTGCACGTCTAGGTTCAGACGGCGTAGGATTCTGACATGTGTGCGCAGAGTTACGGCCAAAACAGTGGTTTTGGGCCGGTTTTAGGACAGCTCTTGGACTGCCGCGTGCGACACCCGCCGTGCGCCGCGGCAGGTATTTATGCCCTGGACCTGTCAGTTGTCATTCCTCTCTGCATTTACTAAGCTATTGAAGCTTATGAGACTTTGCGCGTCTCCCTAGCCTGATCCTTGCTGTTTCCTGCACCTGCCTGCTTGCTAGTGCGTCAGCTAACTGGACAGTGTCGCCACGTCAGCAGCAGCAAGGCTAGGAAGCTTCCTAGCAGTTTCTCAGTCCCCACATGTACCCAATGTGTAAAGAAGCGTCACAACATTCTCGAAGCCCCCTGAATTCTCGATAGAGTTTCCTGAATCCACCACTAACATCACAACCTCGCACGCGTCACTCGGCTCAAACGCCGATGACTCAACTTATGTCTCATTCTTATTGTCGACATTGTACACATGTGCCCAACGCACTTGACACCTATCATCAGAGTACACTTTCTGCATCCAAAACCCCGAATCGTCTTTTGCCCCACATCTCATCACTGTGAACCACCCATGTTCCGGTCGGCATTACACTTTGTATCGTAGCGCAGCGGTGCTAGAGGGACAACCAGCGCTTTGACAACCAGGCTTTCGGAAGAAAGCTACATAGTCGCTCATGGCAATATAAGCCTTCAAATAGCACGACCAGGTACGAGTCGCTCAGTGATCCAGGAACCACACAAGCGTACAGTCTATTGTAGAGAAAGACCCGACACCTATGATGATGACCAAGCACTAATATGGGTCATTTTTTTTAATTTCCCCCATACGCATCCATTGGTTGGGTTTGCTAGCCAATCACAAGAATAACAGGCACCTACCTTGAATGGCATCCAAAAGGGCACACACAACATGGGTGGAAATCATTCTAGTCTAGTCGGACACGAGTTCCTAAACTTTGGAAACGGTAAGATTAAAACGTAGGTTCACAGCCAATCACAAGCTGGCTTTGATGCTCTTATACCTATTCGGCCGTGGCAAGTATGGCAAGATGCCCAAACATCATATGTTGCATTTAGAAGCATTTCTACAACTTTAACCACTTCCCAGGCTGCTTGGAAAAACAAATACAGATACTATGGTTGTGTTGATGCCGTTTGGTCCACTTCGGGATGGTGTTGACATTTACAAAGAGGTGCTTATATAGTTCCAAACCCTCAAAACGTGGTCTGATTTTCTCAAAGCACGCAGTCATGTTGGAAGTTCGCACACGCTGCTTGACTCGAGTGCCCAAGATGCCTCATTATTGTTTTTGCATTCACATGTGTGCGCTCCGTACTTCGCAAAGTTTCCAAGTAATTCCACCTAATTGTTGAACGTGAACTACAGGAGTGTCCCATTTTCCCCAACTCTTGCTATGTTTTTCGACTTCTTCGTGTTCACCATACATGTTATACTATACATAGAACTTCGTATGAAACATAGACAGTGTTGGAGGGGCAACCACAATGGCTTCTGTGTCACACAATAGCCCCACACAAGTGTTATGTGGGTTAGGAACATCTAAAAGTTTCCAAACCTCTTAATGACAATGGTAAACAATGCAAGTGCACCCAAGGATCAGTTATAGCAGGCAAAGACTTACTGTTGTCGATGAAGTGGCAACATGATGCAATTTATGAGACCCTCGAGGCCTTCTAGGAAACAACAACGAATGAACATGTAAAGCTATCTAGTAAATGGAATGTAAGTTTTGATTCCGACAACCAATAAAGTAGGAGACCCATCAACCTCGAGAATGCTCTCCCTACAACCATTGCCTATAAACAGAACACCTCGAGAAACAACAAGAGGCACAAGACGACAAGTGAAAATTCAGCAAAAATGTTTACAACATTTTCCAGCACTGAGAACCCTCAACAACCATTTACTCCCACTCGATACAAAAATGAGATATCTTTGTATATCATCAGCGGGGAAGGCAATACTTTCAAAACACCAACAATTGCACGACCTCCAATTCTTTCCGGCCCTCCCCAAACCGTTCTTTCTGGCATAATGAAAAGGACCAACGTTGTGGATGTTGGCAACAGGCTTGGAGGTGTACTCAAGTGCAAGAAAGGCCAACAATGAAAAAAGGAAGATCAGCCTTGTGGCCATGTTCTTATGTGGTATCTCTCTAGATCAGTTGAACGACGTGGAGGATGCCAAGAAGAGAAAGGGAATTATACAGCAAGATCCAAGGATCACCCAATTTCCGTTGCAACGACAGTCAGACCAAAGCAATGTAGCTAGACCCTTGGACTCGACCAGTGGTCATCAACTGCTTTGAGCGTATACTCTATGCTTACTTTAGGAATTTGAACGAGGCGTCACAAGCTACAATGGTTTCGTCAACTACCCAACATGGAAGAGACTTCACAAAGGTTATGTGAAATCATCACCAAGAGCAACATTGTTTCCAACAAGATTCATGTCCATCACAACAACGGCCGTAAACATGGCATTTGGTGCACCATCTCAATATGTGGAATACAAGATGGCCTTCTGTGAGTTCTCGCAACGACTGGCATGAGAGAACATTCCACCCACAATGGACGGATGTACGAATTAAACTGCTAGCAAAACCAAAGCCACAATTTTGATTACAATGGAGGGAAGTCTCGTTTACTGAAAAGGTCTTGTCCAATGTAGAACAAAGTTGTCAATCAGCAAGGCCAATGGCTACTTTCTACTTGTAAACTGTTGGGGCACATGCTGTGGGACTGTTGCAAGTGTGGAGAATGGGCCAAGAAGAAGGAGGAGCCACCGAAAAAACAGTACATGGGAAGTTTACAAAGAGGAGGAGAAAATGTCGAAACATCTATGTGATTAGAATTAGACATACTGATTGTCCTTTTGAATGATTCATGGTGCCTTGAGTGACGACTCCTTAGGAGTACAAGGATGGCTCATCATTAGTATTTTTACAGGTTTCAACGAGGGATGGAATAAGTTGCAAGACATTTTACTTTGGAGGATTCTAACGTATGTTGTCCAGTGATGACATGGTTTAAAAACAAAGTTTGTAGAATACACAAGGAAAGTCACAAAATCTTTCAATTTCAGGACCACGACGAGTTAAAATGAAGAGAATGCACAATTAAATGATCCTGGAAACTTGCCTGAAAAGAAATCACATGTTCATCCTCAATATATGTTTTATTCTATTCACAAAATTCTCGTATTGAGTACATCCGTGGAGTGGTCTACACCAACATTAATGGAAAAGAAGTGACACATATTTCCAAACAAGCAACTAATAATTCGTTGGTGGTTTTGGTGCCACGAGAGGATAAAGTAGTATGTTAAAGCAACCACATTACAAGAACACATGGGTTCATCAGTGCTCAGTGCGACAAAGAAGGCATCCACGACGAGGAGCTCACAAGTGACTTGTCTATACGGAACTTGAGAAGGAGGGCAGAAATGTGACACCTGATACAACACACTCAGAAGCCTCATCGACTCTGAAATTGAAGAAATTGGAAGCAACGTTGGAGGACATTACACCCTCAAGTGTGGATTTTTCACCCTAAGTTTAGGAACACACAGGAATTGTCCCAGCGAGCTTTCGTAGGAGCTCCCTCCACGCAGCTTCCCGGATTGTTGACTGCCAAGTCAATCCTTGCCCAGGCAGCAAACTGGCTGTCAAGGGGACCTACTAGACGAATGACCATGACTGCACCAAGCTAAAGTGTCAACTAGACTGAATTTCCATGTAGGGTTTCATCCACCCATCCAAGTATGTTATCGTACACAACCACGGTGCTTTTTTCTGTAAAAGAAAAACAGATGAATGCAAATGTGCATGGATTTTGGGGTGTTTAATGACAGTACCATCAAGAACAACTATCCCCCTACGTGTATTGATGAGATATTGACCAACTATAAAGAGTGGGGATTTTGCGCCAAAATCAACCTAGGGAGCATTCATCACCATGCATGAATCTGAGATATGGATATGAAACATATGGCACCCCTTGTCCTTTTTGGAAAACTATATTTTATGTCAAAGCCATTTGGTTTCAAATGAGATGACTTGTTCGGCAACACTTGAAATCGTGCCTTGATGACTTAGTCGCTGTCTACCCTAATGACATCATGATGTACAACTACACAAAAGAGGTGCATGTGGACATGATAAAAACTCATTAGTTTTACAAAGAGAGAAATCATGTGGAAAATTCTTGAATTTTTTTGATATTCCATTCTATCAAGTTTATTGACCTCATGATCAACCGTGGACGTGTCACAATGGGCCAAAAAGGTGGTGGTATTCACTGGTTGACCAACACCCACTATCCTTTGGGGTGTGGAAGTATGTTTGGAATTCTGTATCTACTACTTTTAATTCATTAAAAGTTATTCCAGAGTGTCAGTGACTCCATATGACCTCACTCCAAAGTTCGCCATGTGGAATTGGGACGATGTGAAACTGGAAATGCTTATACATTTGAGAAATGATGCGACCTTTGTGCCAACTACAATGTTGGCACACCTCAATTCATCATGGCCACTGTCACGTATAATAGATTTACTGGTGTTGTTTCCATCACAAAAGATGACGGTAAGAATGGTAAGTCACGACGTAGCGGATTTGAGGGAATCCTTAGCCAACTAGGCAAAAACCGTGATGCTTAAGGGTCTCTGACCCTAAAGCCATCCCATCCAACCGCCCACAGGCCAGGGATTCCCGCTTTATCCATGTGGCACCGGCCGTGTGCTACACACAAACAAATCTTTAAAACTACACATCTGGAGCTGAATTGTGTGCGCGCAAAATGAGTATATTTGAAGTCATTCACGATTTTAACATGAGGTGGTGATATCTTGAATGCAGGAAATTTGTCTTTTGCTCTGGCCACAATGCCAAAAAATCTCAAGACCGGGCCAGCTATGGGACACCAAAAGACTTAATGGATGGAGTTCCAATCGATCGGATACACTCATTCAACAACCAGACTTGATGGCTGAGATCATTGCATTGCATATCAGACAAGACATGTATGTTGAGCGGTTGTTTGCGTGGGCCTATGAACAGTCCTGAGAGTGAAACTACAAGATTCTAGCACGATGTTATTGCTGATGGTAACTTTCTTGCCTTGTCCTTATGCCATGGCAAAAATAACTTTGAGCAGTGACAAATGCTGTAGAATACTGACCAACATTAACAAGAGGATATGACCTTACCTTTAATACCGAAAAGCCATGTGAAGGTCCAAGACGATAGTCTCATCGTCTTCAACTTGCATACCATCTGTTTCTTTATGTCTGAGATACGAGCTACAAGGCCTTACATCGTTTTCAGGACTACAAACTAATGGATGGACAAGAAATTGTACAACAAATTTCAGCCTAAGTCCTTTTAGAGGACCACAATCGAACTCAAAAGCACTCACAGTAGGGTGATTAGAAGTAAAACTCTAGCAAGTTTTGAAACCTTTGTGGATTCAACCAACAATGCAGTAATACTGGTGGGACAATGTAGAAACAAACATTACAAATCACTACAAGTTGTGCGACATGTGGAAATGCCACAAGTTGAGATGGGCCAAACCAGTGGGTCTGCTTCAGCTGCTACCATTACCAAAAGGAAATGTGGCCCCATTTATTCATGGAGTTTGTAATGGAATTATCCATCACACTGGACAGGTCAAACGTAGTCCTTGTGGTGATTGTCTGCTTCTCCAGGGAATCACACATCACCCCGCCAACACCAACCATTGTCAAGAGAACACGAGGCTATTTCCGAGCAGCATTGTTCCACTACATCGTCTTTTTTCCTCCGTCACCAGAAGCCACGAATGGGAGGTTCACTTGCAGGTTTTGGTGAAATCCAATGACAAGAAATGTTAGTGAGATCCAACTATCAATGGCATTCCATCATAAAGGTGATAAGAGGACCAAGCAGACCAATGAAATACTTAAGCAAACCATTCTTAGTATATTCAAGCCACATGGTGCTGACTTGGCACAAAGCTGCCAGCCATCGAGCTTACATACATCTTTATAACCTCAACAGTTCCATTTGATATGGTTTGTTATGCTTGCCTTAAAACGCTAGCAGGTCATTGGAGTTAAAACAACACAACTGCAAACTCTTGGCTGACGGCAAGATGTTTTCAGAATGTGTGTTACATGCTCATGAAGACACATGCTGTGGTGATAAGATAGAACCCGAACTCAACATTAGTCTTTGCTTCCTATGTAGCTCTGTAAGTTTCAACATGTGGGTGAAGACTACATAAAACTCAAACCCTGGTGGTAAGGCCAATCCACCATCCATGAGACGCGGACAGATAAAATCTTAAAGCTTTGCTTGTATGAAAGAATGCCTGTCCATCTGGCTTTCTACATGATATGACTCAAGCACTACTGCAACACCAGTAAACATTTCCTAAGCAAGGAGGTTTTCTCAACATGATATGTTAAAGTGGACGAGGATATGGGAACATGTCATCAAGGAAATCTTTAGACACCAACGGCAGAACAAGGCAACACAAAATTATGTCAAGCAATAGGATTGCAACAAATTGCACAATATTGGAATTCCTAGAGTATCCCCAACTATGTCTACCACAAAATGAACAACTGTTAAGCCAGCGCCAGCCAACATTTCATGATGTACCAAGGAGCCATGACTGAAAGGGGGGATGGAGTGTTACACTAGATACAAACAACACCTGTGTGCAACAACTTTTTTTGTCTTACAAACTTCCAGGCTACATCTTGTGCAATTCTCCAACATGGCAAATCCAGTCATGCATGGGGGAAATTCCATACAAAGCATACGAGGAGTCAGGTGATGGCAGAGAAAACAGTGGAAAACAGATTGTGTTTTTCTGTTGAGAAATATCCGTGCCAGCCCATTGTCCACCTCAGTGGCTCAAAGCATTGTAGATGAGGACTCGTGAGATTGTAAAGTCTGACAATGGGCACAAGGTAAACAACAATAGTGATGGCTGGGAAATAGATAAGAGTGTATTATGTTATGGATCACATTTGGAAGTGGGATTGGAGGGAGAAGGACGGGGGTGTATGTAGTGAGTGTATGGAAGTGTATGGGGTGATGGGTGGGGCATGTACACAAGTATACAATGCTTTGGGTTAGGCGGGCATGTGGAGGTAAGGAAGGGGGGAGGAGATGGTTTTGTATGTGGTGAGTTTATGGGGAAGTTTTTGGAGTGAAGGGTGGGAAGTTAACACATGTTCATTTCCACCTATACATCTGACCCATAGCTTTACACACTTGTGTTACTTTTCCACCCACCGTCCCATACACTCCCCCATACCTTCACCACATAAACATGCCTCCTTTCATATCCCACGTTGACTTGAACATCTGATCCATAGCATGGTACACTTGTTTTCATTTCCCATCCACGAATCCACGCTCTCTCCACACCCCCCCTCCCTTTCTCCCTCCACCTCCACTTGCACATCTTATTTATAACATTGTACTATTATGTTCATTTTCTATCCATCACACTGTACAAACATCCACATACTCACCACATGCACATCCCCCCACCCCCCCTTCTCCCCCCACCTCCACTTGCGCGTCTGATCCATAGGATTGAATACTTTCCATGCAACTTCTTGATGAATTAATGTGTTCGTCGGGAAGCTTTGCCTTTACGACGTATCATAGAGTATGAAGAAACCTACAAAACTTGTTTTGTGGTCTGTGTACATGGACATGCATGTACTTTTATGTAGATGGGATATGTATTTCCTGGAATTTCCTTGGGGGTGCGTATGTGGTGAGTGTATGGGGTGATGGGTAGGAAATGTACACAAGTGTACAGTGATATAGATCAGATGCGCAAGTGGGGTTGGGGGGATAAGGGGGGTGTGTATGTGGTGAGTATGTGGAGAGTGTATGGGGTGATGGATGGAAAGTAAAAACAAGTGTACAAATCTATGGATAAGATGTGCAAGTGGAGGTGGGGGGAGAAGGAGGAGGGGTGCGAGTGGTGTGTACGTGGTGATTGTATGGGAGAGTATGTATGGTGACGGTGGAATATGAATGAAGTTTAACAACATTATGGATCAGATGTGCAGGTGGAGATGGGAGGAGATGGGAGGAGATGGGAGGAGTGGGGTGTGTGCATGCGGCGAGGTTGGGGGGACAAGGAGGGAGGGACATGTGCTGAGTGTCTGGAAAAGTGTGTAGGATGATGAATGGGGTATGTACACAAGTATACAATGCTATTGGTTACATGGGCAAGTGGAGGTGAGGGAGGCGAAGAGGGAGGTGTGTCTGTGGTGAGTAAATAGGAGAGTGTATAGGGTGATGGGAGGGAAATTGATAGTTGTGTTTATTTCCACTTGTTCACCAGCAGTACACACTACTGTTGATCCAACCAGCGGACCACAAGGATCAGGGTTCACTTTGTTCCCATTGTCAACCTCTGAATCATCATCCTAGAAGATGTCTTTGCGGTCTCTATAAATGAAAAGATGCCTATCATTGATTTTATAGCTCATGGTGGAGCACAACTTGATAAGTAAATGTCTCCATCGTTTGTTTTCTTACACCATGAAAGCATGTCTTAATTCCATTAAGGAAATATGTTTCATGTGGTGACATAAGTGATGATTATTTTCACTCAATGGGATTGATAGCCGCTGTTTTTTATGGGAGTGTTCACCGTTAGATTCTAGATACTTTCCTTATTTGTTGCTATTACCTTCATGTTAGGAAAGATGCGCACATTACAATATCATTCTCCACCACAACAATCATGTACACGGAACCTTGCACAAATGTGAAGCTTTGTTTACTAGAATATTGGCTTTAGTTGAAGCACAACACGCCTCTCACTTGCCCTCTCTCCTTGTCCTTGCTCGTGTTGTGAGGTGAAGCGGGGGAGATGACGTCAAGGTCTCGAAGCCATCAGACTTGACCCTCAAGGCCTCGTGACCTCCTGGCCGCGAATCAAGCAACCAGCCTAATCAACAACCAGCAGGTGGGTTGCTGATGGCTGGCCGGTTACCAAGTTGGCCGCCGACCGTCGAGCCAGCCGGCTCCAGGCTGACTGGTGGCTAGCGAGAGGCTTGCCACTGGCCAGCCCTTGCTTTGGCGATCAGTAGCCACTGGCCACCCCCTGGCTATCGCAATGCGGGGGGGGGGGGGACTGGCCCTCCCGCTACAAAAGATTAGCCTCCACGACATTCCCAAACATGCAAAGCTTTTATTGGCAGAAGTCATATGTGTCCAATATCTCACAGTAATTGACTTGTGTATCAACAAATCATTTAGAATGCCCCATATGCATAACTGATGCCACTACGGCCGAGCGAGTTAGAGGGAAAAGATGCGATGTAAATGTCACATTCCATGCGGCGTTAACATATTGATGTCATGATTTGAGACGTGAATTTTCACGAATCCCTCAATAGAGGGGTTTGTCGTACTTTTGTTTTTTTTAGTGAGTTTATGAGGGGGGTTCGAGATCCCCTACGGGTAGTAATGGAACCTGTCGGGTCCTAGAACAATGAGGCCCGTCAAGAGCCAATGAAAAATCACACACTAAACCTCAAATGTAGTTTGAGGCATGGTTTGAAGGTGGTTTGGAAAGGGTGCTTTTGCTCGACCGCGACCGAGCCACGATCCCCTTTTTTGTTTGGCGTGTAAGCCCCTTATTACAAGATAAAAGCTTTATGTTTTGTGCAAGCTCCAGGTTCAAAACTATCTCAATTGTAGCAGGGGGTTTGTGTGTAGGGAAATAAATTAAGAAAAAGAGACCGTCGCTCGATCGTGATGAATCCGTATCATTTCTCAGTCAGCCGCCTTTGCATGCCGCAATCGCACATGATTTTTTGTTGGTCATATGTGGCATTCTATTGTTGCTATTGGGTACATATGAGTTACACTTTAACTTTGTTTGGAATCTGGGGATATAGGTCCAGACTTATTTGGGTAACATCTATTCATGGTAACTTTGGCATGCCATGATGTAAGAAATCAAAAACCTATCTGAGAGGAAATCACATACTTGAGTAGTCTCTGCTCTTCGCGAGGACAAAGCCCTTCAAACGATGAGTTACAGCCAGTCTCTTTGATTTCCATGCAACCTAGCTCGCTCCACATAGGATGCGGATTGATGTTTTGGACATACCCTACTAGATTTCTGGAGGCGAACGCAACGTGATGATTTCACACTTTGTATTCCAAAGGATGCCCTGAAATTAGTTTTCTACGAGGTTGGAATCGCTTTTGATAACACATACTTGGAAAAGCATGTGTTATCAAAAGTGGGTATTGTAGGAAGAAGAATACGATGACGAATGGAATGGTGCCAAGGCACGATGCACACATCAAGAGTGGTTGGTGGGGAGATAATTGTCAACAAGGCTGTGCAAGCCATACAATTCTGAGTAAAATTCCAGATTTTGTGTATGCGAATCTGTAGAATTCCATGTATTCCTTTCATGTAGCCAAGAAAGTTTGTAGATTTTGGCTTGTCAAGCTCACCCTTAGACCAGGTATTGGCTGGATTTACCAGCAATTCAATAGTGGTCAAATATTTTTTGCATCGAAGTATTGCTCCTCCCTCCCTACGCCAGTGCCACATCCTCAACATTAGTAACAAAGGTTGACTGCCACTAACAACACTGTGGTGAAATCGTCGAAAGCAAGCCTACAACAACTAATATAATTTTCTTGGCTACTGTGCAGTTGAGCTTGGCACACGTGGCATGCTAAAACTAGGCCTCTTGCACCACCACTGGCATGACGCATCTCATTGACCTCTTCGTGTGCAGTGCCTCCTCCGCCCACTGCAAAGTCTCATTAGGGGCTCAATTATTGCCACCTTTATCTGTTTTTTGTTTACACTAGACGGCGGAAAGATGCATGTGTCCCCTCATGACCGTCCCAATGGCATGTCCTACTTGACTCTTGTTGTCACACGTGGCTCTGTGCCACCATCCATTTTGTGTAAAGAGGCAGTGACAATGAAGATTACAATCTTTCTGTCCAATGCTTGCGAGTCGGATGCGACGTCACACAAGAGGACTGGACACAAAGGGTCCATCAGGTAACCATTGTCTTCCATCATCAAGTGGTGTTCGGCAGAGTATACTTTAATCTTGTCATGAATCTTTGAGTCAACAAACTACACTATGCCAATCCATCTTTGTTTTTGCCAATGAGAAGAATGGAGAATGTGGTCAATTTCAGAGCGATGTTTTCAGACCATGAACACACATCCAACTTCCAATGGTAGGATTTTGCACACGACTGATGGACTTCGGGATTGTCGAGCAGATTCTTTTAACCATTTTGTGCTCTGTGGGATTCATTGAGCTTGTAGAACAAGCAAAATGAGAACACCACCAGGTGGGATTAACATGGAGGGTAAAACCGCACTACGTGGATAGGAGAAGAACATAAAAGGCAACACTTGGGCTATCGTTGGCTTCCGTTGTTGAGATCGCTCAAGTATACAAACCAATGACTCTCTCAAGCGCACACAAAATCAATGTGTTGGTTCATCTCCAAACCTCCAAATCATGGCAACACCACCTTTAAGATACCCCTAATTCTTAAATCATCGCCATGTATCCCCCATTTTCTAAGTTATTGCTATTCCACCCTTGTATCTTAACTTCCCACAACACCGTCCCTGAAACTGGGGGCAACTTGGCAATTTTTGTTAAAAATGGGAAAAGTATAGGGATAAAAGCTAACCTTCATTGGGAGTTATGGAGATAGTTATCCTAAAACGTAAAACTGGGAAGTGGAGATATTCACATGTATGGGGGCTGTTATCCTGAACGGAGCGTAGATGGTAAACATGTAGAAGTTGTGATAAAAACACGATGTAGAACTTGGGACGCTTGAGTAATTAATTGTTAGCAGTAAGTGTACTTTGATGACAAGTGTCAAGATGATTGAACATATACATAGAAGTGTCGGATTACGCACGAGGCATTGTCGAGGTCGTTGAGTGAATTGTCCAACGACCCGTGTGGAGTCCTGCCGTGAGTGGTTGGATTTGAAAAGGTCTGCCGATAAATCAGGGAGCTTCAAGAACCGATGGTGAAGATGTGAAATGCATATTTATAAATATAGGTTTGTCTCAGTGCATTTTTTCTTAGTGCATCGAGAAGTCATTGGAAAGGTCGTGACACTTTTGTCATAGATTTGCGAGAGTGGTCAAAACTGTCAATAGGTGCGGGAAGGTTCACTGGGGGCGAGGCAGTTGGTTGGTTTGCCCTCGACCATCGGAGTGCATATCAAGGTCTCGACGCGGTGGGCTGTTCGTGGGACAACAAAAATGCCCAATCCAAAACATTAAGGACTCGTGTATGTCTAGTACATAGCACTTCCCCCCCCTTTTATCCGTGACTTCCCGGCGCGCACGCTCTTGTGGCCCGGTGACGGCGGCACCAGCCATCGATCAGATGATCAAGGTCTTGGAAGTTGTCATAGGGTTCCCATGTGTCATGCGCGGCGTTGTAGCCGGCCAATGGACAATGTATTATCTCTTTTTGCCACTTCATTGATGCCCAAGGATTTCCTAGATGACGTTTTTGGTGTCCTTGTCTACTTGTATAGGAGGAGGGGGAGGGACATCCCTTATGGGGAGGTTCTCTCTAGGGTCTTAGTAGTGCTTCAGTCTGTTGATATGGATCACCGGATGAAATTCCATAGTGTCAGGGAGTTTGAGTCCGGCAACCATGGGGGTTTGCATGCGCTCGTTCACAAACGGTGGTTGGAGCTTCAAATGGTCGGCTCCGCAAGGCTTGGTGTTGGCCACATTGAGGACTTCGTCGCTGACAGCAAAAACATCGTCGCTGCTATTTCAGTCAGCTGCCCGCTTCATCACTGCTTACGTCTTTGCAAGGGTTATTTGTGTTTCTTCCCAAATGGTGGTGGAGCCTTGGTGTTGGACATCAATTGCAGGAATGTTACTTCGGCTTTATAATCCTGCAAACTACTTCAAGCACATTTTCCCCACTACGGTGGATATTGCCGAATCAAATGTGATTTTGGCAGTTAGACGTTTGTTTGTCCAATCCGTCCCGTGAGGCCCACATCTCATTCAAAGAAGTTGTTCTAGCATCTGATTGGTCCATTCCATTTGGCCGTCGGGTTGAGGATGGAACACCGTTGAAAGTTGAATTCGGTTGTAGTAGCAAGTCATCAATGTACGTCTAGTGAGTCGACTGCCTCTACCGCTTGTGATGGTTCCCGGCATGTTGTGTAGCCTCACACTTTTGTTTAGAAGCAAGCGTACTACTCTTGTGGCAGTGACAGTAGTCGTTGTCACAAAATAATGGTTCCGTCAGAATAGGAAGCGGCTCTAGAAGTTTGGGTGGCCACATGCGATGGGATTTTTGTCAATGACATGCTTTGTAGGATTTGCAGAAGTTTGCCACATTGGATTGCACTTGTCCCACTAGTAGTTTTTTGCCAATTTCCTCAGTGTCTTTTCCTCTAGGAAGTGTCCACCTGGACCGGTTTCGTGGCATTCTTCGAGCAGCACACAACAAAGTTCCTCGTTTGGGGGAACAACCACCTGGAAAGTACATCGCTATCGCCAATAGGGTGCATCGTACCAAAGTTTTGCCTTGTCATATTTGTTGTGCTCGTCGTAGCCTCGTGTGAATATCTGCTCAAGATACGGATCTTGCTGCATCTGTAGCGTCGCTGTCCTAGCCATCAGGTCTGGTCGGCCGGTTAGTGCATTTGCTGGGTTGATTTTGCCTTGCCGGTACTCGATGGCGTAGTTGAACCTGGATTCAAGGTAATCCATCCATCAGATTTGGCGTCGACAGAGGTTTGGCTGTGCTCCCAAGTTTATTTGACCATGGTGGTTGGTGCATATGATGCATCGGCGACGTTCAAGATATCATCGCCATTTCGTAAATGCACGTATGACCGCCAGCATCTGTTTCTCATGTACGGCATAGTTGAGTTCTGGTCCTTGTAGCTTTTGAGACATGTATGCAACGAATTGTTTGCTGTTGCCATGGTCTTGCAAGAGGGATGCGTCAATTCTCCGATCTGAGGTGCCTGTAGCCATGACGTAGTTGGGCGTTACATGGGCTACTCCTAGTGCTGGCTCATAGGGTAGAGCGTTCCACAACGCGGTGAACACTTCTTGTTTGTTGTCTCCTTACAACCACTCGTTTTCTTTTCGAGTGTGGTCGGAGAGGGGCGCTTACACTCAGGCATAATCCTTTACGAAATGCCACTAGTAATTGTAGAAGCCAAGAAAAACTTGGACGTCCCGAACGTTGGTCGACGTCTGCCAATCAACAACTGCTGCCACGTTTTTCGGATCCATGGTAGTCCGTCTATCGTTGATGACGTGATAAAAAAACTGAGTCGGACGATGACCATAGCCGTACTTCAAGGGTTTTCCAAAAAAAATCTATTTGTAAAACTCTGAGAACTTTCCGAAGATGTGCATCGTTCTCCTCTGGGATACGGTTGTACACTAGAATATCATCGAGGTACACCACGACAAAATGGTCGAGGTAAGGTCGGAAAATGTTCTTCATTGCCGCCATGAAGTCGCTGGGGCATTCGTAAGTTCGAACGGCATGTTCGTGATCTTGAACTGTCCGTAGCGAGCTTGGAACACTTTCTTCTCGATGCTTGTGTCTGCCATGTGGATCTGGTGATAGCCGCTACGTAACTCGATTTTGGAGAAAAATTGAGCCCCTCGGATGTGGTCAGAATTTTTGTCAGGCTTGAGGAAAAGGTAGCGGTCCTTGATGGTAGAGTCCTTCAATGCCCCATAGTCCACGCATATCCGCCTCTCACCAGTTTTCTTTTCGACGAGCAGTTTTGGTGCGGCGTGTAATGACATGGATGGGCGGATAGATCCCTGACCCTTGGCCGAGATCGGCTGAGGGGCCACTAGACTTTGGGAGCAAAGTTGGTGGCCCCGAATCCTTGTCCTCGTCCTCCCTTCCTCGTCGGTTGAGGTGATATGGACGAGGGGAGGGGGTGAGCAAGAGAGGACGAGAAACATGGACATTGCTGGGCATGAAATCATGGAGCGTGCCTCGTACTCGACGATATTACGCCGTCCTTTAAAAGGGCATCAAAGTTGTGACTTAGCGAAACTTGAACAGATTTCTCGCTAAAACGAGCATCTTGTCGAGCTGCTTTTCAGCTCGGCCAGCTCGCTATCGCTCATCCGATAGGCCCCTTGAAGTGCGGGTTGGTTGCTTGGCTTCAGATCAATGCAATGGTCGAAGTCTCGTCAAGGCCGAAGGGTTCTCAAAGGTTTGTCGTAGAAGACGCTGGCAAACTCTTGGATGAGTGGTGCGTACTCTTCAGGTACCATCGCAGACTTTGTTTTTTCTGATTAGGCTATGACGATGACGAGAGTGATGAGTCGGCTGTTGCCACTTTTGTTTCCTCTATTGGCTTAAGAAGTACAAGCCACCAAGAGCTCCTTGTCCCATGCAATACTTGACCACAGTGAGCGGTATAGGCCGCACGAGTTGTTGCTTCTTTGCTATCGCGAATTCCTCTACTAGTTCCACCTCTGCTGCTTTAGCTGTCGTCTTCCGTCCCACGCACTGAAGTTGTTGCTTGCTATCGTCCATATCCAAGTAGACGTTGCCATTGTTTCAATCGACCTGCGGATTTTATGGGTATATGAAATCTCCAAATATGCAATCTCCCGTCGACGGTTTTTCCTTCAAATTCTCCTAGTTTGGTTTGCAAACCCTACTTGTGAACCATGTCGTTGCTTTCAAAACACTAAGAAATCCTACGTCTAATAGTGCTAGTACCGTTCTGCAACTTTTGCATCCTTGAGGCTTGACTTTTAGCGGTATCACCGGTTGGTCGTCATCGTACCCCTCGTCAAACTTTGCGGTCTCAAAACCCCCTCGCGACGATGTACGCCATTCAGATGGGCAATCGCTGTGCGGAGATCACTCCGTGCGGACAAGAGTTGCGCCTTTTTCTCCTACCCCTTGCTCTTTCCCGACCCATTTTTTCTGTGACGTCCTCCCCCTTTTTGGCTTGCTGTTTGCTCCGACACTTGCAAGCAATGTGTCCGGGTTTTCCATGGTTGTAGGAAGTTCGCGTCTCTCTGGTTGACGACGTCCATTTCCATCGGAGTCGAGGAGTCCCCCGACTAGCTTTTTTTCATTTCCACGATAACTGTGGTTGGGAGATCTCTAACTGGAGGATTCTTGGACTGAGCGTTGTAGCCAACACTATCGATCCTTTCTGCTGCTACGATCATTCGCGTTAAGCCGTTTTGGATGCCAAAAATGGCAATTGCTTGTTGGGTGTCCTGCTGGAGGCCGTTTGTAGTGAAAGCAGAGTTCGTGGATGGCAATGAAAACACCAGTGACGATCTCGCAGAATGTGCATGTATATGCAGGACTGTTGACGAAGATGCTCGAGCTTGTACCGTGCATAAGACTTTTTGTCTAGCTGTCCAAATAGTGCAAGCATCGCACGCAATTATTCGTTCCAGTTGGTTGGTGGCGTCGGCGTGTCTTGCCATTGTGGTTCGATCTACTCCAAGGGTAGAATGCCTACAGTCGGTGATATGAGACGGGCGATGTTGGTCGTTGATGAGGTCGCCCCGGTCTCCTGTTGCCATTGGATGGTCTTTAAATCTGACCACCAACTTAGCGTCGAGCCACACAAAAGCGCAGTCGCGGGATTAATCCCTTCTTGTTTTTCGTTGAACCCAACAACGGTGAAGTACACCTCCAAACTAGCTAGCCTCATTCAAACCGTCGATCCTTTGGAAATTGTAAGATCGAATATTCCAGGTGGAGGCGGACAAATTTTGGGTTTGCTCGAGAGTTGACAAAATCTCCCGACGAGCATTGCTTCAAGTGCGATTGCGTTACAAAGGGCCTCCATTGCGACGTTGAGCTGTTGGAGGAGATGGCTGTCGATCCCATGGAGCACGGAGATTGAGTTCGCTAGTTCCTCGTTGTTACGCGCATGTCATCCAGTGCCACATGGCGTTCGTGCTGTAGACGCAGGGGCTGTCGGTGGGGTCGGCTGGTTTACCGCTGTCGGGTCCGTGATCGGATCGGCCATCGGAGTGGTCGGGGTTGATTTAGCTACAGCAGATCCTGTCACGCCAGTGTCCACTGTCGCTTCAAGGTTTGGGTGCATAAGCACGTTCTGCTCCTCCATCGCCGAAGTCGTCGCTGAAGACCTGCTACTAGTTGTCACTCGTGCTCACTTGCCTCACGTCGTAGTCGCGAAGTCTGCGAAGTTTGCGAAGTCGTAACGTGCGAGATGAGCTGGGCTTGTGTGAGTTAGTCCTTCGGGTGGATAAAGTAGTTGGATGCCTCTCTAGCACCGGTGCGCTGTGTCCTTCGGGTGGATAAAGTGTTATTCTGAACGGAGCGTAGATGGTGAATAGGTAGAGGTTGCGGGGCAAAACACGATTTAGACCCTTGGACACTCAGGAATAAATAGTTAGCGGTAAGTATATTTCGATGACCTGTCGAAATGATCGAGCATATGTATACAATTGTTGGATTGCGAATGAGGCAAAGTTGGGGTCGTTGGGTGGATTGTCGAGTGACACCTGGAGTTACGTCGTGAGCAGTCGGGTTCGAGAAGGTCCATCGAGAAATCGGGGTGCTTCGAGAATCGACAGTGAAGATGCGAGAGGCATGTTTATTAATCAATTTTCGTCCCGGTGCATCGGGAGTTCGACCAAAAGGTCGTGGCACTCATGTCGTAGATTCACGAGTGTGGTCGAACTTGTCAGGAGGTTTGCGAAGGTTCATTGGGGGCGAGGGCAGTTGGTTGGTTTACCCTCGACCGTTGGAGTGAATATCGAGGTTTCGCGATGCGGTGGGCTGTTTGCGTGGTAAAATGAATTCCCACTATGAAAAATTAAGGGCTTGTGTATGTGTGGTATGTAGCAAGGGCAAGTGGAACAAAGGTCTAGGAGAATGAGGCAAATTATTTTTCTGCCTCCCTCTAGGCCTCCCACGAAGTTTAAATCCATAAAATTGAAGCCTGGATATTTCCTGGGAATAATGGGGGTGATCTGATGATAAGTTGAGATTTAGGGGCGAACAGGAAAATGGGAAAAGGGGCGACTTAGTGACATATTTTTGGAATGGGGGGGCGGAAGGATAATCCTCAACATGGGGGCTCTATATGGTCGGCCGAAAATGGGGGCGACCTGGAGTTCAGCCGTTGGGTTATCCCCCACAACAAAAAACAGGTGAAGTTTAGGGCCTCTATCGGATGGCAAGAGTTTCCGGCACAATATGCAAAACTGCGCGACCTCTACTTTCAGAGGTATATCTTGAAAGGTACACGACTGCGCTCGATCGTTCGGACGCAGTCCTGTACACGATCGAGCGCAGGCGTGGAGTTCTCCGGTTACGACATTGAAGTAGAGTGAGTTTGGTCAGTTTCGAGTTCAGTGCGGGAAAATCGTGATATCACAAACGGAACCTTATTGAGCAATGTGGGCGTCGGCTTGTGCTTCAATGTTCCCGTGAGAGTCCGCCAGTATTGTTCGAAGCCGCGATGTCATAGCAGACTGCCACCGATCGGCGAAGCCAAGAGTTGTCGGGCGAAACGGTCTCTTATGGCGCTGTGGGTGTTCGGCTACGGATCTCTAATATGGAGGCCGGGATTCGATTACACGGCATCTTACCGCGGCTACATTAAGGGCTACCGGCGAGTGTTTCATCAAGGTCGGGTGATCGCCGTGCATCAACATGTGTCCGGGTCACGACTCACGATGGGCAGCCTCGCGGAGCTCTTGTTTTGTGTGAGCCGTTGTCATGCCTTGCAAGCTGCCCTT
Organism: Penium margaritaceum; assembly: GCA_023375785.1. NCBI lineage: Eukaryota > Viridiplantae > Streptophyta > Zygnematophyceae > Desmidiales > Peniaceae > Penium > Penium margaritaceum. Next base: position 29,384 of record SZWC01022636.1, read on the forward strand.
TGGCGGATTAGACTCGGTTGCAGGCAGTCTACCCTTGCTTGTGTGAGTGAGTCTCAGTCCTCCGCCGAGCTCTTCTTCCCAGGTTACTTTGTGAGCTTTGCCCACAACGTGGCAATCTCCGCAGTCACAGGGTCCCATGATCTGTTCCTCTGTTGTCTTTCAGATCTTGTGCTGAGTGACGCTTTCTAGGTCCCACATCGATTCTGCTGTCTCACACGTACTCGCGCGTGTGTGCTGCGTACAGGGAGCACGGACCATCGAGGAGTCCCAGGTGCCCCTGGCAGAGTGGTGACCCTTGAGCAGTCCGACGACGACCCCGACGCTGTCACTGTACGTCGACCACCTGGTTTGACGTAGCAATGTCCGACTTCGTTTTCCAATTCGCGACAACGTGCAGAAATGTTCCACACATCAGCGATCCTTGAGCAGCCCAACGACCCCCATGTTGTCTCTGTGCGTGGATCACGTGGCTTGATGAGACATGGTGTCCTTCTCTGCTCTCTGCTCACAAACGTTTCCAACCACTGAACTCCAAGTTCAAATAAGCCATTGAGCGATCCATCTATTCTTGTCGAACCGTCGTGTGCAGTGGGGTGTGGCCTACTTCATTGAGGACAAGGACCGGGCTCAGAAGGCTCTCGAGGTGAGCCTTCCTCCATTCTGTCCCTCTCTGCCTTCCTTTTCCTCCCTCCCGTCTATCCCTCTCCTATGGCACTTCTCCCCTCCCCCTCCCCCCCCCCCTTCTTGTGTCCGCTTACTCCGGTGTGCCTTTGGCTCCTCCATTGCCTTCTGATGAAGTTGTCTTGCTCATCCAAAAGAAAGCATACATGGATTCAGTTCTGTGGTAGGTCGATCTTCTCTGTCAGATCTGTAACCTGCGTCACCACGATGCCGCACACGACTATCTCAAGATGGCGGCTGTGGTAAGTGATGCACATGCCTCGCCCTTCTTTGTGCTGGCAGTACTTGGAGATTCGGGAGAAGCAGTATGACGTCAGGTTACGTACCGACTTCTTCAAGGTATGCTCCACCATGAGAGAACCCTCGTGTCTTTAGTCTAATCACTGCCCGACCTTTCCATTCTCAGCTTCCCCACAATGCTGCCCATTCTGGGCTCCCTCAGCCGTTCTTGCCATGCTGAGAAGAGCTGTTTCCCGGGCGCAGAGTGACTGCTGCTGCAGTGCAAGTGTTCTCTCCTGCAAGGGAAAGGCTCGCAGGTCTGCATCATCGCCAGGCTTGTGAGAAAGCACTGGTGTAGCAACATGACACTCTGGCACTTTCTTGACCACCCTTGACTGCCTCCACAAAAACGAAAATTCTCTGGATAGGTTTTTGTCTTCACTGTGATGTCGCCACTTGCTTGTACGGTGGATTCAAAGAATCCACTGGGGCTGGCAATGCTGTCGGCTGCTGTGCTGGACAGCTCTGGATCAAGCATTGTACCAGTTGACTAGGTACTGCAGGCGTAGGGTGGGCAAAAATGTTGTATTGAGTCAATATCTATATCAATATCGATATCGATATCGATAACGATATTGATATCGATACCGATATTGATATCGATATCGATATCGATATCGAGGGTTGGTATCGATACAATATCAATAGACCCTCAACAGGGGGGCCCCCCGGACCCCCCCTTCTCAACCCCCCCCC
>SZWC01022638.1:4495-27830 GCA_023375785.1 Penium margaritaceum
AGAGCATTCTCTAGCTCTCTAGGTCGTGTGTGAGTGGTTAGCCTGATTGCTAGGCTGATTTCCTCCCTTGTGTGAGATTATGGACTCTAGTGTGTGAGCCTTAGCCTCCATGGCTAAGTGGTGTGGCTTGTGAGAGGACTGACTTGCCCAAGCTCTAGCTCTATATGTACTCCATCATTTTGAGTGATTGAACAACCATTCTTCAGCACAAGTCATGCCCTTCCAATCACACATGCTCGCTGCTCCAGGGCTCCCTCTCTCCTCAAGTTACAACAAGGGGAAGATCCGCTTCACTGCCTTCTGGTGCTCCGGTTCCGGGATTAGCCATGTGCTGGCTCACAGCGCTCACAGCCTGTGCGAGGTCCGGCCTGGTTGCCACTATCTGGTACATGAGACTGCTGACGGCGCTCTGGTACTTCTGCCGCTCAGTTGCATTTGCTTCTCCATTGAAGCTCACGAGGTACTGCCGCGTCTCCAGCGGCGTGCCGATGGGTTTTGCCTCTGCCATGCCAAACCGCTGCAAAACATCCGAGAGAGAACGTGACTTGCGGTCACGCGTGATCTGGATACCGAGGAAGTATGATGCCTCCCCGAGATCAGACATCTGGAAGCGCTCCTACATGGCTTCCTTGAACTCCTGCAGTGCAGACATGTTGTTGGAAAGGAGGAGCATGTCATCCACATAGACAATCATGATGAGGATCTCATGCTCATGCTGCCAGTGATACACGCTGTAGTCACACTCGCTACGCTCAAACCCCATGGACTGCAACGCTGCATCCAACTTTTGGTTCCAAGCACGCGACGCTTCTGCAGCTTGCAGACCAGGTGCTCCTGGCCATCCATGACGGATCCCTCCGGCTGCTCCATGTAGATCTCCTCCTCCAAGTCACCATTCAAGAATGCCGTCTTGACATCCATGTGGTGAACCTCGAAGTCCTCAGCTGCTGCATAAGAGAGGAGCCTGCACACAGAGGCAAACTTTGCAATAGGGCCAAAAGTTTCTGTGTAGTCGATGCCATCCTGCTGCGAGTAACCCTTGGCGACGAGCCTCGCCTTGTACTTTTCTAGGTTACCATCTGCTCCCCGCTTCTTCTTGAACAACCACTTGCACTTGATCACCTTACGTCCAGGTTGACGCTCAGTCAGCTTCCACGTGCCGTTGTCTAGTTGCGACTGTATCTCCTCCTGCACGGTTTGCGTCCAATCTGCTGCATCCGGTGCAGTCATGGCCTCCTTGTATGATGTTGGCGCATGTGAATCTGCTGCAACTGCGACGTTCATCTGTTATGGTTTCTGCAGCATCCAGAAATGGCCGCGCTCACCGGGCTTGTTACGCACCCTAAGAGGGTACCTGCGACCTGGTGTTGGAGCGTTAGCGGGCCGCTGGCGCGGTGCTGCTGGCACAACTGCTGTTGCTGGTGGTGCTACATCTCCCTCCTCTGCCTCTGCCGATGAGGCTGCTGTATATGCAACATCAGACATGGGAGAGTAGAGTGATTCTCCCACTGTCATAGTAGAGGAAGGATCGGGAGAAACTGGGTCAAGAAGAATTTCTACTCCCACTGTCTCGTCAGCTGCTGGTTCTGCTGCCTCTTCACACACGATGTTGGTGCCGATGACGTTACTCTCGTTGAAGACGACATCCCTGGAGATGATGACGTGGCCTGTGCGCCAAGCTGCCAAACGCGCGAAGATGACCTACGCTTGGCTTCTTGCCAAACCACGCCTCGTACGGCGTCATCTGCTCCAGCGCCTTAGTTGGACTGCGGTTCTTGATGTAGACCGCAGTGCTCACGGCTTTAGCCCAGAAGTCGTAGGTCAGCCGAGCTGCGTGCAGCATGGAGCGCGCCGACTCCACAATGGTACGGTTGGTGCGTTCTGCTACACCGATCTGCTATGGCGAGTACGGCGCGGTACGTTGCGCCTTGATGCCAGCTGCTGCGAGGTAGTCGTGGAATTCCTTGCTCAGGTACTCTCTACCGCGGTCGCTGCGCAATGCCTTGATATTCTTGCCAGATTGGTTCTCCACCATGGCTTTGAACTCCTTGAACTTGTCAAAACACAAGTCCTTGGAGGAAAGGAAGTACACAGCAGTGTAACGGCTGAAATCATCAATGAAGGTGAGAAAATACCTAGAGCCTCCAAAGCTGTGGGTCTGCATCGGTCAGCACAAGTCCGTGTAGACCAGCTCCAACACCTCTTTTGCACGCTCCTCTGCTCTAGAGAACGCCTTGCGATGCTGCTTCCCCTGCAAACAGCCGATACATAACTGTTGCTCAAAGTTAGAGATTGTAGGCAAGTCACGCACCATCTGCTTTGCTTGAAGCCACTGCAAAGCGCGCATGCCAATGTAGCCGTAACGCGCATGCCAGATCTCACCATCTGTCGCCTGCACCACTGCTGCAAGACTCTGTTCAAGCGGGATCTTGGTCGCCCCCAACAGGCGATACATGTCGCCCTCCTTTACCAACTTGGCCAACTCCTCTTTTGTTTCCTTGTTGAAGATGTAGCCATAGTCATCATCGAAGACAACGCGTAGTCCTGTGTCGGTGAGAGAGGACATTGAGAGAAGGTTGAACGCAGCATCAGGCACATACAACACGCCATGGAAAACTCCCACTTCAATGCCACGCGGGGTCTCCAACCACATCTCCACAATCCCAATCCCCTCAGCATACACCAGCCGATCATCACCCAAAGCAATTGGACGGGGGGGAATGGAGAGCAGCTGCGTGAACCACTCTTTGTGGTGCGTCAGACTCTTGGTACACCCCGAGTCCTTGTACCACGCCAGATCCGCCTTCTCCTTCTGCAACATGTCAGACTTCGCCATGAAGAGGCCGTCACGTACCTCCTAGGCAATGTTCATGTTGCCAAAATGGCGCATGCTAGTCTGGCTCTACTGCTGCTGCTGCTGCTGCCGTTGCTGTGACTGCTGCTGCTGTTGCTGTGGAGATTGCTGCTTTTGCTGCTGCTGCTGCTGCTACTCCTTCTGGTCCCTCTTCAACTTGAAGTCGAGGTCGAGAGTCGGCTGGCACTCCAACGTCTCTCGCATCGTGTCGTAGCTGGTTGGGAGTCCCCTCAGCAAGAGGAGAATGAAGCGCGTCTCTTGCACAGGATTGCCAGCAGCTCTCAACTGTTTCGCCAGCTCCTTTGCCCTCTCCAGATACGCCTCCATCCCTTCACCACCCTGCATTTTCAGCGCCATCATCTTTTCCTCCAAAAGCATGAGGAATGCAGGATCCTTGCTCTCATACTTCTTGCACAACGTGTCCCACCCCTCCTTTGCAGTAGCCTTGTCACTCACGTACTGAAGATGCGGGTTGGAGATGGTGTTGACAAGCAACCTGTAGGCCTGCCTGTCCTTCTTCTTCCACTCCTCGTACGTCGCTGGTATAGCTGCAGAAGAACCCGCATCAGCTGCACCCTTTTGCGGCGTCTTCCCCGCCACCACCTGCGCTGCGGTGATGCCTTTTGCCTGTGGAACTGGAGCCGGCTCGTCGCCGCTCACCACCTCCCACAAGCCCCTCTCCTCCAAAAGGAGGCGGGTACGGATCTTCCAAAACGTGAAGTTGGCGCGTCCCTCCAGCCTCTCCAAAGGCTGGGCTGCTGTTACAACGCCAGCTGCTGCCATTTTGAGCCTTGATGATGCTCAGCGCTGCCCTTGGATAGCGGCGCTGCCCCTGCTTCTGCTGTTGCTTCTGCCAGAAATCTGTCTGACAGAAAATGAACTGTAGATAACACCAGACTAGGAATTTTGAAAAACTGAGCGCACCACTGGAAAATTCAGCTCAAAACCTTTCAGATCGACCCATAAAACAGGATCATCAACAGGGAATTTTGAAAGATATGCCCTCTTGAAAACAAGGTATGCTTCTACTCCTACTCCAACTCAGACCAGCCAGTTTGTAAACGGCGTTTCTCCCAAACGAATCAATGGAATGCAAATATTTTTGCACTAATGGAAATTTTAGGAAAAATACTACAATTAGCATGTGCGCGTTTTAAATTTGACAAAGAAATGAGAGAGTTATGGTCATCACAAGGCGACAGTCTTACTCAAAGAGAAGAGTGTAGCCCTGGCCGACCTCGTTTTGAGCATAACTCTCAATCCGACCGTTGGATCTTCGTGATTTGGGCTCGTTGGAAAGCTTGTCTGTTAAACTTGAAGATCCAATGGTTGATCGTCAAACCTGGTGAAGGTTTTACCCCAACCCGTCACTCTCAAAGTGACGACCTGTGCTGGCTGGTAGTGGCAGAACTTGGCTCTGATACCAAATGTTGGATCTTGAGGAGAGAGGGAGCCTTGGAGCAGCGAGCATGTGTGATTGGAAGGGCATCACTTGTGCTGAAGAATGGTTGTTCAATCACTCAAAATGATAGAGTACATATAGAGCTAGAGCTTGGGCAAGTCAGCCCTCTCACAAGCCACACCACTTAGCCATGGAGGCTAAGGCTCACACACTAGAGTCCATAATCTCGCAAAAGGGAGGAAATCAGCCTAGCAATCAGGCTAACCACTCACACACAACCTAGAGAGCTAGAGAATGCTCTCATGGCACACTCCTAGTGGTCACATAACCCACAAACCCATGGAGAATCGCCATGTGTCCATGGCTAGCACACAAGGATCTCACCTCACCTAAAAAGTAAGGAGAGGTACCTTTATCCTAGTCAGCACACTCTGACAAGGCAATCCTAAGACCAAGGACCTTTTTGGATATTTCTCCCATCAGGTCTTGACCCTGGACCTCTTGCCTTTTTCTTTTCTCAGGCTAAGGCATGGAGCCATCACCCATGCCCACCCAGACATCGACGGTCCATGACCCCCGAAACGTCGAAAATTCATATCTCCCAATTCGACTGTTGGATCGGCCTCAAACTTAGACCGTAGACATTTTGCCACCTGATCTTTCGAATGATAAAGTGCGATTGGCAATCGGAGCAGGCATCTGGTACTTTCTTGGAACTTGCTCCTGTGGACCTGAAACTGAGCCAGATGGCTCCTTTCCCAACATCTCGTACCGTGTCGTAGCTGGTTGGGAGTCCCCTCAGCAAGAGGAGGATGAAGCGCGTCTGTTCCACAGGGTTGCCGGCCGCTCTCAGCCGCTTCGCAAGCTCCTTTGCCCTGTCCAGATATGCCTCCATCCCTTCACCACCCTGCATTTTCAGCGCCATCATCTTTTCCTCCAAAAGCATGAGGAATGCAGGATCCTTGCTCTCATACTTCTTGCTCAACGTGTTCCATCCCTCCTTTGCAGTAGCCTTGTGAGTCACGTATGAAAGATGCGGATTGGAGATGGTATTAACAAGCAACCTGTAGGCCTGTCTGTCCTTCTTCTTCCACTCCTCGTACGTCGCTGGTATAGCTGTAGAAGAACCCGCATCAGCTGCACCCTTTTGCGGCGTCTTTCCCGCCACCACCTGCACTGCGGTGATGCCTTTTGTCCGTAGAACTGGAGCCGGCTCGTCGCCGCTCACCACCTCCCACAAGCCCCTCTCCTCCAAAAGGAGCCGGATACGGATCTTCCAAAACGCGAAGTTGGCGCGTCCCTCCAGCCTCTCTAAAGGCTGGGCTGCTGTCACAACGCCAGCTGCTGCCATTTTGAGCCTTGGTGATGCTCAGCGCTGTCCTTGGATGGCGGCGCTATCCCTGGTTCTGCTGCTGCTTCTGCCAGAAATCTGTCTGACAGAAAATGGACTGTAGGTGCAAGCAGACAGTGAAATTTTGAAAACCTAAGCCCACCACTGGAAAATTCAGCTCAAAACCTTTCAGATCGATCCATAAAAGAGGGTCATCGACAGGGGATTTCAAAAGATATGCCCTCTTGAAAACAGGGTATGCTTCTGCTCCTACTCCAACTCAGACCAGCCAGTTTGTAAACAGCTTTTCTCCCAAACGAATCAATGGAATGCAAATATGTTTGCACCAATAGAAAGTTTAGGAAAAATACTACAATTCGCATGTGCCACTTTTTAAATTTGACACTGAAACGAGAGAGTTATGGTCATCACAAGGCGACAGTCTTACTCATAGAGAAGACTGTAGCCCTAGCCGACCTCGTTTTGAGCATAACTCTTAATCTCACCGTTGGATCTTCGCGATCTTGAGATCGTTAGAAAGCTTGTCTCTTGATGTTGGAGATCCTGTGGTTGATTATCAAATCTGGTGAAGGTTTGATCCCAACCTGTCACTCTCAAAGTGACGGCCTGTGCTGGCTGGAAGTGGCAGAACCTGGCTCTGATACCAAATGTTGGAACTTGAGGAGAGAGGGAGCCTTGGAGCAGCGAGCATGTGTGATTGGAAGGGCATCACTTGTGCTGAAGAATGGTTGTTCAATCACTCAAAATGATGGAGTACATATAGAGCTAGAGCTTGGGCAAGTCAGCCCTCTCACAAGCCACACCAGTTAGCCATGGAGGCTAAGGCTCACACACTAGAGTCCATAATCTCACACAAGGGAGGAAATCAGCCTAGCAATCATGCTGACCACTCACACACGACCTAGAGAGCTAGAGAATGCTCTCATGGCACACTCCTAGTGGTCACATAACCCACAAACCCATGGAGAATCGCCATGTGTCCATGGCTAGCACACAAGGATCTCACCTCACCTAAAAAGTAAGGAGAGGTACCTTTATCCTAGTCAGCACACTNAGTACATATAGAGCTAGAGCTTGGGCAAGTCAGCCCTCTCACAAGCCACACCACTTAGCCATGGAGGCTAAGGCTCACACACTAGAGTCCATAATCTCACACAAGGGAGGAAATCAGCCTAGCAATCAGGCTGACCACTCACACACGACCTAGAGAGCTAGAGAATGCTCTCATGGCACACTCCTAGTGGTCACATAACCCACAAACCCATGGAGAATCGCCATGTGTCCATGGCTAGCACACAAGGATCTCACCTCACCTAAAAAGTAAAGAGAGGTACCTTTATCCTAGTCAGTACACTCTGACAAGGCAATCCTAAGACCAAGGACCTTTTTGGATATTTCTCCCATCAGGTCTTGATCCTGGACCTCTTGCCTTTTTCTTTTTCTCAGGCTAAGGCATGGAGCCATCACCATGCCCACCCAGACATCGACGGTCCATGACACCCGAAACTTCAAAAATTCATATCTCCTAATTCGACCGATGGATCGGCCTCAAACTTGGACCATAGACATTTTGCCACCTGATCTTTCCAATGGAGAAGTCGGATTGGCGATCGTAGCAAGCATGTGGTACTTTCCTGGAACTTGCTCCTATGGAACTGAAACTGAGCCAGATGGCTCCTTTCCCAACAGTTGTCATTGCCGTTGTACGTGATGCCGATGTTGGTGGTTCCAGCAAGGTAGGGGAAGATCCGCTTCACTGCCTTCGGGTACTCCGGTCCGAGATTAGCCATGTGCTGGCTCATAGCGCTCACAGCCTGTGCGAGGTCCGGCCTGGTTGCCACTATCAGGTACATGAGACTGCCGACGGCGCTCCGGTACTTCTGCCGCTCAGCTGCATTTGCTTCTCCATTGAAGCTCACGAGGTACTGCCGCGTCTCCAGCGGCATGCCGATGGGTTTTGCCTCTGCCATGCCAAACCGCTGCAAAACATCCGAGAGAGAACGTGACTTGCGGTCACGCGTGATCTGGATACCGAGGAAGTATGATGCCTCCCCGAGATCAGACATCTAGAAGCGCTCCTGCATTGCTTCCTTGAACTCCTGCAGTGCAGACATGCTGTTGGAAAAGAGGAGGATGTCATCCACATATACAATCATGATGAGGATCTCATGCTCATGCTGCCAGTGATACACGCTGTAGTCACACTCGCTGCGCTCAAATCCCATGAACTGCAATGCTGCATCGAACTTTTGGTTCCAAGCACGCGACGCTTGCTTCAGGCCATACAGCGACTTCTGCAGCTTGCAGACCAGGTGCTCCTGGCCATCCATGACGGACCCCTCTGGCTACTCCATGTAGATCTCCTCCTCCAAGTCACCATTCAAGAATGCCGTCTTGACATCCATGTGGTGAACCTCAAAGTCCTCAGCTGCTGCATAAGAGAGGAGCCTGTACATAGAGGCAAACTTTGCAATAGGGGCAAAAGTTTTTGTGTAGTCGATGCCATCCTGCTGCGAGTAACCCTTGGCGACGAGCCTCGCCTTGTACTTTTCTAGGTTACCATCTGCTCCCCGCTTCTTCTTGAACACCCACTTGCACTTGATCACCTTACGTCCAGGTTGACGCTCAGTCAGCTTCCACGTGCCGTTGTCTAGTTGCGACTGTATCTCTTGCTGCACGGCTTGCGCCCAATCTGCTGCATCTGGTGCAGTCATGGCCTCCTTGTATGATGTTGGCGCATGTGAATCTGCTGCAACTGCGACGTTCATCTGTTCTGGTTTCTGCAGCATCCAGAAATGGCCGCGCTCACCGGGCTTGTTACGCACCCTAAGAGGATACTTGCGACCTGGTGCTGGAGCGTTAGCGGGCGGCTGGCGCGGTGCTGTTGGCACAACTGCTGCTGCTGGTGGTGCTACATCTCCCTCCTTTACCTCTGCCGATGAGGCTGCTGTATATGCAACATCAGACATGGGAGAGTAGAGTGATTCTCCCTCTGTCACAATAGAGGAAGGATCGGGAGAAACTGGGTCAGGAAGAATTTCTACTCCCACTGTCTCGTCAGCTGTTGGTTCTGCTGCCTCTTCCCACACGATGTTGGTGCCAATGACGTTACTCTCGTTGAAGACGACATCCCTGGAGATGATGACGTGGCTTGTATCCCTCTCGTAGAGGCGATACGCCTTGCTTGCCACGTCGTAGCCAATCATCAGCATCTGTGCACTCTTCGCATCCCACTTTTGCCGCTTCTCCTTTGGCACGTGCATGTGCGCCAAGCTGCCAAACGCGCGAAGATGACCTACGCTTGGCTTCTTGCCAAACCACGCCTCGTACGGCGTCATCTGCTCCAGCGTCTTAGTTGGACTGCGGTTCTTGATGTAGACCGCAGTGCTCACGGCTTCAGCCCAGAAGTCGTAGGTCAGCCGAGCTGCGTGCAGCATGGAGCGCGCCGACTCCACAATGGTCTGCTTGGCGCATTCTGCTACACCGTTCTGCTACGGCGAGTACAGCGCGGTACGTTGCGCCTTGATGCCAGGTGCTGCGAGGTAGTCTTGGAATTCCTTGCTCAGGAACTCTCTACCGCGGTCGCTGCGCAACGCCTTGATCTTCTTGCCAGATTGGTTCTCTACCATGGCTTTGAACTCCTTGAACTTGTCAAAGCACAAGTCCTTGGAGGAAAAGAAGTACACAACAGTGTAACGGCTGAAATTATCAATGAAGGTGAGAAAATACCTAGAGCCTCCAAAGCTGTGGGTCTGCATCGGTCCGCACAAGTCCGTGTAGACCAGCTCCAACACCTCTTTTGCACGCTCCTCTGCTCCAGAGAACGCCTTGCGATGCTGCTTCCCCTGCAAACAGCTGATACATAACTGTTGCTCAAAGTTAGAGATTGTAGGCAAGTCACGCACCATCTGCTTTGCTTGAAGCCACTGCAAAGCGCGCATGCCAATGTAGCCGTAACGCGCATGCCAGATCTCACCATCTGTCGCCTGCACCACTGCTGCAAGACTCTGCTCACGCGGGATCTTGGTCGCCCCCAGCAGGCGATACATGTCGCCCTCCTTCACCAACTTGGCCAACTCCACTTTTGTTTCCTTGTTGAGGATGTAGCCATAGTCATCATCGAAGACAACGCGCCGTCCTGTGTTGGTGAGAGAGGACACTGAGAGAAAGTTGAACGCAGCATCAGGCACATACAATACGCCATGGAAAACTCCTACTTCAATGCCACGCGGGGTCTCCAACCACATCTCCACAATCCCAATCCCCTCAGCATACACCAGCCGATCATCACCCAAAGCAATTGGACGGGGGGGAATGGAGAGCAGCTGCGTGAACCACTCCTTGTGGTGCGTCAGACTCTTGGTACACCCCGAGTCCTTGTACCACGCCAGATCCGCCTTCTCCTATTGCGACATGTCAGACTTCGCCATGAAGAGGCCATCGCGTACCTCCTTGGCAATGTTCATGTTGCCAAAATGGCGCACGCCAGTCTGGTTATGCTGCTGCTGCTACTACTGCTGGCGTTGCTGTGACTGCTGCTACTGTTGATGTGGAGATTGCTACTTTTGCTGCTGCTGCTGTTGCTGCTCCTTCTGGTCCCTCTTGAACTTGAAGCACTCTTTCTTGTAGTGCCCCTCTTTCTGGCAATAGTGGCACTTGCCCTTCTTCTTGCCTCTCTGCTGTCCGGACTGCTGCTACTGCTGGTTGCGTGAGCCCATGGCCATGAAAGCTGCTTCACTGCTGCTGCCGCCATTGCGCTTTGCTGCATTGCGACGTAATTCCTCCTGCACCAGGTGTGTCCAGATGAAGTCGAGGTCAAGAGTTGGCGGGCACTCCAGCGTCTCTCGTACCGTGTCGTAGCTGGTTGGGAGTCCCCTCAGCAAGAGGAGGATGAAGTGCGTCTCTTCCACAGCGTTGCCGGCCGCTCTCAGCTGCTTTGCCAGCTCCTTTGCCCTGTCCAGATACGCCTCCATCCCTTCACCACCTTGTATTTTCAGCGCCATCATCTTTTCCTCCAAAAGCATGAGGAATGCAGGATCCTTGTTCTCATACTTCTTGCACAACGTGTCCCATCCCTCCTTTGCAGTAGCCTTGTCACTCACGTACTAAAGATGCAAATTGGAGATGGTATTAACAAGCAACCTGTAGGCCTGTCTGTCCTTCTTCTTCCACTCCTCATACGTCGCTGGTACAGCTACAAAAGAACCAACATCAGCTGCACCCTTTTGCGGCGTCTTCTGTGGTGATGCCTTTTGCCTGTGGAACTGGAGCCGGCTCGTCGCCGCTCACCACCTCCCACAAGCCCCTCTCCTCCAAAAGGAGGCGGGTACGGATCTTCCAAAACGTGAAGTTGGCGCATCCCTCCAGCCTCTCCAAAGGCTGGTCTGCTGTCAGAACGCCAGCTGCTGCCATTTTGAGCCTTGGTGATGCTCAGCGCTGCCCTTGGATGGCGGCNTTCTGTGGTGATGCCTTTTGCCTGTGGAACTGGAGCCGGCTCGTCGCCGCTCACCACCTCCCACAAGCCCCTCTCCTCCAAAAGGAGGCGGGTACGGATCTTCCAAAACGTGAAGTTGGCGCATCCCTCCAGCCTCTCCAAAGGCTGGTCTGCTGTCAGAACGCCAGCTGCTGCCATTTTGAGCCTTGGTGATGCTCAGCGCTGCCCTTGGATGGCGGCGCTACCCCTGCTTTTGCTGCTGCTTCTGCCAGAAATCTGTCTGACTGAAAATGGACTGTAGGTGCCAGCAGACTGGGAATTTTGAAAAACTGAGACTGTCAAACCAAAAAACAGGGTCATTAACAGGGGATTTCAAAAGATATGCCCTCTTAAAAACAGGGTATGCTTCTGCTCCTACTCCAACTCAGACCAGCCAGTTTGTAAACGGCATTTCTCCCAAGCGAATCAATGGAATGCAAATATTTTTGCACTAATGGAAAGTTTAGGAAAAATACTACAATTGGCATGTGCCACTTTTTAAATTTGACACTGAAACGAGAGAGTTATGATCATCACAAGGCGACAGTCTTACTCATAGAGAAGAGTGTAGTCCTGGCCGACCTCGTTTTGAGCATAACTCTCAATCTGACTGTTGGATCTTCAAGACCTTGAGGTCGTTGGAAAGCTTGTCTCTTGAAGTTGAAGATCAAGTGGTTTGAATATGGTGAAGGTTTCACCATAACCTGTCACTCTCAAAGTGACGGCTTGTGCTGGCTGGAAGTGGCAGAACTAGGCTCTGATACCAAATGTTGGAAGTTGAGGAGAGAGGGAGCCTTGGAGAAGCGAGCATATGTGATTGGAAGGGCATCACTTGTGCTGAAGAATGGTTATTTATTCACTCAAAATGATGGAGTACATATAGAGCTAGAGCTTGGGCAAGTCAGCCCTCTCACAAGCCACACCACTTAGCCATGGAGACTAAGGCTCACATACTAGAGTCCATAATCTCACACAAGGGAGGAAATCAGCCTAGCAATCAGGCTGACGACTCACACACGACCTAGAGAGCTAGAGAATGCTCTCATGGCACACTCCTAGTGGTCACATAACCCACAAATCCATGGAGAATCGCCATGTGTCCATGGCTAGCACACAAGGATCTCACCTCACCTAAAAAGTAAGGAGAGGTACATTTATCCTGGTCAGCACACTCTGACAAGGCAATCCTAAGACCAAGGACCTTTTTGGATATTTCTCCCATCAGGTCTTGACCCTGGATCTCTTGCTTTTTTCTTTTCTCAGGCTAAGGCATGGAGCCATCACTCATGCCCACCCAGACATCGACGGTCCATGACCCCCGAAACTTTGAAAATTCATCTCTCCCAATCCGATCGCTGGATCGGCCTCAAACTTGGACCGTAGATATTTTGCCACCTGATCTTTCCAATGGTGAAGTTGGATGGGCGATCGGAGCAGGCTTCTGGTACTTTCTTGGAACTTGCTCCTGTGGACCTGAAACTGAGCCAGATGGCTCCTTTCCCAATATTTTGCGCCGATCCTTGCCTTGTACTTGTCGATGCTGTTATCTTGCTTGCGTTTGATGTGCAAGACCCACTTCACGCCCACCATGTGTGCGTTTGGTGGTCTGTCCACCATCTCCCACGTTCCATTCTCTTTGATGGAGGCAAGCTCGCTCTCCATCGCCTCCTTCCTCATACCGGCATCCGGTTGCAAGAGAGCCTCGACGATGGTAGGCGGCTCTCCCTGCGCAAGGCACTGTCACTCCGCACTTGGCCACGGTCTAGAGTAAACGGCGCCGACAGGCAAACCGCCGACCGCCCTTGGTATTTCAACCAAGGTAGAGATCACCCACGGAGTGGTGTTTCCACACTGAAAGGTTCACTTAGCTTGTCCCAACCGTGGCCGGAGAGTGTTCCAAACTCTCACCCAACTGGCAATGCTACACACCAAGGTGTGCACTTGCACTTGTTCTTTACACTCTTTCTTGGTGGCCAACAAGGGATTAGTTTTCTCCCAAGTCTCAAGAGTAAGAGATGATGATACAATCACATGCAAATGACAGGCCTTATATAGTCTCTGGTCAGTGCTCCCAGTGGCTCCTTGGAGGGACCCCCCCCAAGGCTACCCTAGACAGTGTCATCAGCTTTGATGACATGGCGCCCTCTGTGACCGCCAAGTGGCGCTTGATCCACCTTGGACCTTAGAGGCTTCTAGGAAGCTTCCTTGGCCCTTTTTAGTCACAAAGAAAATTTGGTCCTAGGAGGATTCGACCCCGGACCTCTCGCTTGCGAGACGGCGCCTTCACCCACTAGGCTGTAGGAAGTTGTCCTAAGGAGCATGCATCAGGTACACTACCAAGAGTAGACCAAGGGGACTTACTCCACAAGGATGAGTAGTGCATGCCCTGTCTCTCTCAGCCTCTCTTGCATGTCGCTGGGGGACTTGCGCTACAAGCGCAGTGCATACCCAGTCTTAAATCTTCCGCTGATTGGACCAGGGGCATACACAGAACATAACAAACTCTCCCTAACACCTGCGTCCATCTGCGGCTAGATTCCTGCTGCGGCCATGGGCCCAGCGATGTCGGCCACCTGTGAAGTAGGCCGCCCGTTCAGCCCTCGTCTGTTGCGCTCACCATCCCGATGCCCCGTGCCCCTGCCATGTGCGGGTCACTGTCCAGCGGCTTCGTCAGGAAGTCCGCGAGCATCTGCTTGGTTGCGATGTAGTGCAGATCCACCACTCCCTTGGCGACGAGGTCGCGCGTGTAGTGATAGCGGATGTCGATGTGCTTGGTCCGCCTGGAGAGGGTGTCCTTGAAGGCGATGTCCATCGCGCTCTGGTTGTCGACGTGGATGACCGTGGCCTCTTTTTGTGGTGCGTGCATCTCAGCGAGCAAGCTGCGTAGCCACTGCATCTCCTTGCACACCTCAGACAGCGCCACGTACTCAGCTTCTGCGGTTGAGATGGAGACACAGTCTTGCTTGCGGCTGGCCCACAACACAGCGCCGCCGTTCACAAGGCACACAAAGCCCGAGGTGGACTTCCTATCATCCACGTTGCCTCCAAAATCTGCGTCGGTGTAGCACTTGAGGCGCAAAGGGTCTGTTCCTTGAAGGCCGCCATACTGCAGCCCCATGTGCCGTGTCTTGTTGAGATAGCGCAAAATGCGCTTCACGGCCTGCCAGTGGAGTGGCCCAGGGTTGGCCACGAATCGACTGACTAGCCCCACAGCAAAGGAGATGTCCGGCCGCGTGCCAACCATGACATACATGATGCTACCCACCGCAGACTGGTATGGCACATCCTGCATTTCGCGGCGCTCGGCTTCCGTGCTGGGGGAGTGGGCGGAGGTGAGATTGCATTTCGTGGGGAGAGGAGTGCTGAGGGGTTTGGCGTCTTCCATGCCATATCGTCGAATCACCTCTGAGATGTACTTCGTCTGGTTGAGCTCGATGGTACTTGCAGCTCGGTTGCGATGTATAGCAATGCCCAAGTAGTACTCGAGCTCGCCCATGTCCTTCATCTGAAACCGTCCATGCAGCTTCTCCTTGAGGGCCTCGAGGGCCTTCATGGAGGTAGAGGCCAGAATCAGGTCATCCACGTACAGCGCTACCAGCAACAGTCCCTGGTCATCCGCACGCACATACACGCTGGGGTCGTTGTGGCAGTGCGAGAAGCTTAGGCCAGCCATGAAGCTGTCCATCTCCTTGTACCACATCCTTCGGGCCTGTTTCAGCCCGTAGAGCGCCTTGATGAGGCGACACACCTGCCCGGGTTTTGCCTTGACACCCTCGGGCACCTCCATTAGTATCTCCTTGTCAAGCTTCCCGTAGAGGAAGGCGGTCTTGACGTCCATCTGGTGGATTTCCATGTTGCGCGCCGCAGCCACAGCCAGCAAGGTGCGGATGGAGGGGAAAGACGCGACAGGAGAGTAGGTCTCGTAGTACTCAGATCCTGCTCTCTGCGAGAAGCCCTTCGTAACGATCCTTGCCTTGTACTTGTCGATGCTGTTGTCTTGCTTGCGTTTGATGCGTAAGACCCACTTCACGCCCACCACGTGTGCGTTTTGTGGCCTGTCCACCAGCTCCCACGTTCCGTTCTCTTTGATGGAGGCCAACTCGCTCTCCATCGCCTCCTTCCACTTAGCGGCGTCCGGCCGCGAGAGAGCCTCGGCGATGGTAGCCGGCTCTCCCAGCGCAAGGCACGACCAGCTCAGGCCAGTCAACTCGGCCTTCCCTCCGTCGTACTGCTTCGCAGGCTTTGTTTGGCACTCGCTGCGCCGTAGTGGCGCTGGTGCTGGCTGCTTGTGCTGCTGCTGCTGCTGCTGTGCTTCCCCAGGAGGGGTCGCTGGGAGGGAAGAGCCACTGGCCTCTGAGGAGGCTTCGGATGTCTCCGACGCGGTGTCGGATTTCAACTCCGCTTCAGCCTGAGCGGACGCTCTCCCTGAATTGGCAGCCTTGCTGTTTACGGCTACTGGCGTCCCACGCCAGTTAGGCGGGGGTGTGTCACCCGCCTCCAGCAGCACGATCCACTCTCCCTGTTTTGGAGAGTTCTCTGGGTCCAGCAGTTCTTCCTTGCCGTGTGACTCTTCCTGGAAGATCACATCTCTGGAGGTGATGACTCTCCCTGCTGCCTGGTCCCACAGCCTGTACGCCTTGTGCGCGGCCTCGTAGCCGATCATCACGCACTTGCGCGCACGTGCATCCAACTTCCCTGCTCCTTGCCCGTCCTGGACCTTGGCCCAAGCCGTGCAGCCGAATGCCTTTAGGTCAGAGGCATCCGGCTTCTTTCCTGACCACGCCTCCTGCGGCGTCATGCGCTCTGCACTTAGCTCCTTTTTTGTCCCCTTGCTGCGCAATGCTGCAGCACGCATGAGGTTGATGAGGTAGCATGCAGTGCGCGCTGCTTCCGCCCAGAAGCGAGGAGGGAGCTTTAAGTCGAATAGCATGGTTCGCGTCATGGCCAGAATGGTCTGGTTCATGCGCTCGGCCACGCCGTTGCTTTGCGGTGTGTAGGGGGTAGTAGGTTGGTGGACAATGCCGTGAGCCCGAAGCCACGGCTTGCACCCCTCGTACTCTCCGCCGTTATCGCTCCGCAGGGCCTTGACCTTCCGCCCGGTTTGTCGCTCCACCATGGCGACAAACTCTTGCAGGCGCTCCAGCACCTCTCTTTTGGTTTTGAGGAAGTACACCCACACCTTCCGAGAGTAATCATCGATGAAGGTGAGGAGGTATTTGGAGCCGCCGTTGGACGTGGTGCGCATGGGGCCACACACGTCGCTGTGGACGAGGTCGAGTATGCCCTCTGCTCTGCGACCGTTTTTGGAGAAGCGTTTCCGCTTTGTCTTGCCTTGCAGGCAAGCCTCACACTCAGCGTTGCATCCACCCTTCAGCTCACACCCTTCCAGCCCGCGTACAAGCTTCTGCTCCTGCATGACCTGCAGGGTGCTGTCGACCACGTGCCCAAGGCGTCTGTGCCACAGCTTCGCAGTTGTTGCTCCCGCGTCTTTAGCCACCACAATGGGCGGCATGGATGGTGTCTTGGCGTTCGGCGATGGTGCAGCTTCCGCTACTGCCTCTGCCGACTTAGCATGCCCTTCCGCGCTCTTCGTCTGCAGAACATAGAGCCCATCCGTTCGTGGTACCTTGGCGACAAGGTCTGACGCAGCGTAGGTAATCGTCACATCCTCGTTCTTGAGGATGACGGCTTCCTTCTGTGTGAACACCACCGTCATCGCGTGATCCGTAATCCGCGAGACGGAGAGGAGGTTCGCGGCAAAAGTTGGGATGTAGACGACGTTCTACAGCCGCAACTCCTTGTCGGCTCCGTTGAGCCGCGTGTGCACGACCTTCTCTCCCTCACCAGCAGCGTACTCGATGCCGCCGTTGGCGCACCGGAACTTGGCCGTGGACGGTGTGAGGGACGAGAAGCCACATGCCTCGCGAGAGGTGTTGTAGTCTGTGCCGCTGTCAAGCCCGAAGGCTCCCGGCCGCAGCAGCGCAGAGCCCTTGGGAGGGGCCTTGCTCTCGGCCATCATGCTCGTGGACGTCGAGTCCACCTTCTTACTCACGTTACTGCTCCCACCATCGCCTCCTTCCTTCTTTGGTGCGCGACACTTCCGCGCCCAATGCCCCGCCTTGCCACAGTTGTGGCATTTGCCCTTCTTCTTGCCGCTCTTCCCACCGCCACTGCCTCTACTGTTTCCATGAGAGGAGGTGCCTCCCGAGCCACTCGCGTACGCGGCATTGTTGATGACGCCGTTGTTGCGCCGCATGGCCTCGTTCCGGACAAACTCGGAGACACGAGGGTACGTGAACTCCGACTCCTCCCAACCACCCAAGGTGGTGATCATGGGGCTCCAGCTTGGCGGCAAGGCCATGAGGAGAATCATGGCCTGCATCTGTTGGTCGAGCTGCCAGGACATGGCGCGGGCTTCTTGAAGCAGTCCTTCAAACTGCTGGAGGAAGTCCGAGATGGACTCCCCTTCGCCCACCCGCAACCCGTTGAGGCGCTGCAGGATGAAGAGTCGATTGGCGAGGGAAGTTGACTGGTACACATTCGTCAGCTTGGTGTAAGCCTCAGCTGCCGTCGTTTACCCCTCGATGTAGGAGATTAGGGAGGGGCTTATGGACGTGACGAGGAGTGCGAGAGCGATGTCATTCCGCTCTTTCCACCCTGCGTATTCCGCGCTTGCCTCGTCCTCCGGTGCTACCTCCGTCCCTTTCAACATGTTGAGGTACCCGCGCACGCGCATCACCATCTCAAACTGCCATTTCCACGTGCCGAAGGCTTTGCCATCGAAGCGTGCGATGGCGTTGGCCGCACCCAACTCGGCGGGCCGTGAGGTGACTGGAACGATTTCTTGATCCCCCGGCATGATTGTGGTGTGGTCAAGGATGCTCACTTAGTCTCTGCTGTTTTGCTTCGTTGAGGCCGATGTAGGCTGATGAGGCTGATGACTGCTACAGATTTTCAAGATGCAGTCCGTTGCATATCCCTCCAGCCGATGGTCGCCTAGCTATTGTGGAGGAAGTGCTCCCACAAACACGGGGTCGTACCCACAAGGGTAGAGCGTAACCCGCTTAGGACTCGAGGGTCATACCAACAATGGCAGAGCGTATCCTCGTTCCTTGTCCGTGGAGAGCAAAAGTGGAACCCGCGTCCGGTCTCTCACAATGCGTACCTTGGTCCAAATGGACCGACGATGAAGCAGATGGAGCAGTGGTGTCTTGTTTGCTGCGGAGGTACCTGTCACGTGAACTGAGCGGTGGTACAAAGAACCAAGTTTCGCGATCAGTGTGGGCCCATAACCCTTTGTCACTCCGCACTTGGCCACGGTCTAGAGTAAACGGCGCCGACAGGCAAACCGCCGACCGCCCTTGGTATTTCAACCAAGGTAGAGATCACCACGGAGTGGTGTTTCCACACTGAAAGGTTCACTTAGCTTGTCCCAACCGTGGCCGGAGAGTGTTCCAAACTCTCACCCAACTGGCAATGCTACACACCAAGGTGTGCACTTGCACTTGTTCTTTACACTCTTTCTTGGTGGCCAACAAGGGATTAGTTTTCTCCCAAGTCTCTAGAGTAAGAGATGATGATACTATCACATGCAAATGACAGGCCTTATATAGTCTCTGGTCAGTGCTCCTAGTGGCTCCTTGGAGGGACCCCCCCAAGGCTACCCTAGACAGTGTCATCAGCTTTGATGACATGGCGCCCTCTGTGACCGCCAAGTGGCGCTTGATCCACCTTGGACCTTAGAGGCTTCTAGGAAGCTTCCTTGGCCCTTTTTAGTCACAAAGAAAATTTGGTCCTAGGAGGATTCGACCCCGGACCTCTCGCTTGCGAGACGTCGCCTTCACCCACTAGGCTGTAGGAAGTTGTCCTAAGGAGCATGCACCAGGTACACTACCAAGAGTAGACCAAGGGGACTTACTCCACAAGGATGAGTAGTGCATGCCCTGTCTCTCTCAGCCTCTCTTGCATGTCGCTGGGGGACTTGCGCTACAAGCGCAGTGCATACCCAGTCTTAAATCTTCCGCTGATTTGACCAGGGGCATACACAGAACATAACAAGCACGACCAGCTCAGGCCAGTCTACTCGGCCTTCTCTCCGTCGTACTGCTTCGCAAGCTTTGCTTGGCGCTCACTGCGCCGCAGTGGTGCTAGTGCTGGCTGCTTGTACTGCTGATGCTGCTGTGCTTCCCCAGGAGGAGTCCCTGGGAGGGAAGAGCCACTGGCCCTCGAGGAGGCCTCGGATGTCTCGGACGCAGTGTCGGATGTCAACTCCGCTTCAGCCTGAGCGGACGCTCTCCCTGAATTGGCAACCTCGCTGTCTACGGCCACTAGCGTCCCACGCTTGTTAGGCGGGGGTGTGTCACCCGCCTCCAGCAGCACGATCCACTGTCCCTGTTTTGCAGAGTTCTCTGGGTCCAGCAGTTCTTTCTTGCCGTGTGACTCTTCCTGGAAGGTCACATCTCTGGCGGTGATGACTCTCCTTACTACCTGGTCCCACAGCCTTTACGCCTTGTGCGCGGCATCATAGCCGATCATCACGCACTTGTGCGTACGTGCATCCAACTTCCCCGCTCCTTGCCCGTCCTGGACTTTCGTCCAAGCCGTGCAGCCGAATGCCTTTAGGTGAGAGGCATCCGGCTTCCTTCCCGACCACGCCTCCTGCGGCGTCATGCGTTTTGCACTTTGCTCCTTTTCTGTCCCCTTGCTGCGCAGTGCTACAGCAGGTATAAAGTTGATGAGGTAGCATACAGTGCGCGCTGCTTCCGCCCAGAAGCGAGGAGGGTGTTTTGAGTCGAACAGCATGGTTCGCGTCATGGCCAGAATGGTCTGGTTCATGCGCTCGGCCACGCCATTGCCTTGCGGTGTGTAGGGGGTAGTAGGTTGGTGGACAATGCCGTGTGCCCGAAGCCACGACTTGCACCCCTCATACTCTCCGCCATTCTCGCTCCGCAGGGCCTTGACCTTCTGCCCGATTTGTCGCTCGACCACGACGACAAACTCTTGCAGGCGCTCCAGTACGTCTCCCTTGGTTTTGAGGAAGTAAACCCACACCTTCTGATAGTAATCATCGATGAACGTGAGAAGGTACTTGGAGCCGCCGTTGGATGTGATGCGCATGGGACCACACACGTCGCTGTGGACGAGGTCGAGTATGCTCTCTACTGTGCAACCGTTTTTTAAGAAGCATTTCTGCTTTGTCTTGCCTTGCAGGCAAGCCTCACACCCAGCGTTGCATCCATTCTTCAGCTCACACCCCTCCAGCCCGCGTACAAGCTTCTGCTCCTACATGACCTGCAGGGTGCTGTCGGCCACGTGCCCAAGGCGTCTCTGTCACGGCTTCGCAGTTGTTGCTCCCGCGTCTTTAGCGGCCACAGCAGGCGGCATGGATGGTGTCTTGGCGTTCGGCGATGGTGCAGCTTCCGCTCCTGCCTCTGCCGTCCGAGCATATCCTTCCGCACTCTTCGTCTACAGAACATAGAGCCCATCCGTTCGTGGCACCTTGGCGACAAGGTCTGACGCAGCGTAGATAATCGTCACGTCCTTGTTCTTGAGGATGACGGCTTCCTTCTGTATGAACACCACCGTCATCGCGTGATCCGTAATCTACAAGACGGAAAGGAGGTTCGTGGCGAAAGTTGGCATGTAGACGACCTTTTGCAGCCGCAACTCCTTTTCGGCTCCGTTGAGCCACGTGTGCATGACCTTCTCTCCCTCACCAGCAGCGTACTCGATGCCGCCGTTGGCGCACCGGAATTTGGCTGTGGACGGTGTGAGGGACGAGAAGCAACATACCTCGTGAGAGGTATGGTAGTCCGTACCATTGTCGAGCCCAAAGGCTCCCGGCCGCAGTAGCACAGAGTCCTTGGAAGGGACCTTGCTCTCAGCCATCATGCTCGTGGACGTTGAGTCCACCTTCTTACTCACGTTGCTACTCCCACCACCGCCTCATTCCTTCTTTGGTGCACGACACTCCCGCCCCCAATTCCCTGCCTTGCCACAGTTGTCGCATTTGTCCTTCTTGCCGCTCTTCCCGCCGCCACTGCCTCTACTATTGTCATGAGAGGAGATGCCTCCCGAGCTACTCGCGTATGTAGCGTTGTTAATGACGCCGTTGTTGCGCCGCATGGCCTCATTCCGGACAAACTTGGAGACTGGACGGTACGTGAACTCTGACTCCTCCCAACCACCCAAGGTGGTGACCATGGGGCTCCAGCTTGGCGGCAAGGCCATGAGGAGAATCATGGCCTGCATCTGTTGATCGAGCTGCCAGGACATGGCACGGGCTTCTTGAAGCAGTCCTTCAACCTGCTGGAGGAAGTCCAAGATGGACTCCCCTTTGCCCGCCCGTAGCCCGATGAGACGCTACAGGATGAAGTGTCGATTGGCAAGGGAAGTTGACTGGTACACGTTGGTCAGCTTGGTATAAGCCTCAGCTGCCGTTGTATACCCCTCGATGTGGGAGATTAGGGAGGTACTTATGGACGTGACGAGGAGTGCAAGAGCGATGTCATTCCGCTCTTGCCACCCTGCGTATTTCGCACTTGCCTCGTCCTCCGGCGCTACCTCCGTCCCTTTCAGCATATTGAGGTACCCGCGCACGCGCATCACCACTTCAAACTGCCATTTCCATGTGCCGAAGGCTTTGCCATCGAAGCGTGCGATGGCGTTGGCCGCACGCAACTCGGAAGGCCGTGAGGTGACTAGAACGATCTCTTGACCCCCCGGCATGATTGCGGTGTGGTCAAGGATGCTCACTTAGTCTATGCTGTTCTGCTTCGTTGAGGCCGATGTAGGCTGATGAGGCTGATGACTGCTACAGATTTTCAAGATGCAGTCCGTTGCATACCCCTATAGTCGATGGTCTCCTATCTATTGTGGAGGAAGTGCTCCCACAGACACGGAGTCGTACCCACAAGGGCAGAGCGTAACCCGCTTAGGACTGGAGGGTCGTACCAACAATGGTAGAGCGTATCCTCGTTCCTTGTCCGTGGAGAGCAAAAGTGGACCACGGGCCCAACCCGCGTCTGGTCTCTCACAATACGTACCTTCGTCCAAGTGGACCGACGATGAAGCAGATGGAGCAGTGGTGTCTTGTCTGCTGCGGAGGTACCTGTCACGTGAATTGAGCGCTGGTACAAAGAACCAAGTTTCCCGATACGTGTGGGTCCATAATCCTTTCTCACGTTGCACTTGGCCACGGTCTAGAGTAAACGGCGCCGACAGGCAAACCGCCGACTGCCCTTGGTATTTCAACCGAGGAGTTAGTCGCAAAGGTTAAAAGAAGGCAAGGCACCAGAGGTGGGAGGTAGACAGGAGCGAGTGAGAGAACGTGGGAGCGAGATGAGTGACAGATTGGTGAGTGCTGAGGTAAGAACGACAGAGTGAATAGAGGTAAGCTGAGAATGGTTGGAAAAGGAAGGGGAAGCACAAAGCAAGCAGAGCAAGGACACGGCAGTGAAGCCGCGAAACCAAAGGGGAACATGATGGAAAGAACTATTCTGGATGACTTCAAGGGAATGAACATCCTCGGTAATATATTATACAATAGGACAAAAGCAAAACCAACGGCTTCTTTTTTAATAGCCGGATGCGGTTGCGATGTGGTCGCAATTATTAGGTGCGGCTCGCCTCTGAGTCCTCGATCGTGACCGACAATCTGTTGGCGAGGTGGTTTGTGGTGGATTTGTGTTGAACCTAAACCTTATTGAAATCTCGGATTATCCGAGGGGTTTATATCAGTATTGACTTCAATATTCCAACAAAACTGTGCAGTCCACAGGCCAAGCAAAGCGAAGGGGAAAGCAAGAACCGAGCGAGGATATAAATTTAAGCAGTAGGTAGCCTAGTTTCATTCTTGTATCTTTTTACCATGTTTAATTCATTCAGCCATACTATCTCCTTTGGTCTCACATGGTTGCGCTCTGGTGTCGCTCAAGCGCCTCGTTCATTGAGTACAAACTTGTGTGACTGGTTTTGGACTCAAAGGGTAATTTCAAAAGCACTAAAACGATCCTTATTTTTCACATACCATACCAAAACAAACAAAACCCTACCATACCATACCATACCATACCATACCATACCATACCATACCACACCGTACCATACCGTACCATACCATACCATACCACACCGTACCATACCATACCATACCATACCATACCATACCATACCATACCATACCATACCATACCGTACCGTACCGTACCGTACCATACCATACCATACCATACCATACCATACCATACCATACCA
>SZWC01022639.1:20402-34859 GCA_023375785.1 Penium margaritaceum
CTGCGCTCTGCCGTCTGCACCCGTCAGTCTTGTCTTGATGGTTTGTCCGGTAGTCCGCTCCCTTCCTGTTTGTTGGATGACCTGTCCGCAGCCTTATCGCTCGGCGTCACTGTTGGTGGTGCCACAGTGTTTCTGCCGGCAGTCTCCTCCCCTCTCCTCGCGATAACCATAGATCGTGAAAGCGCAATACCAGATGGGATATAACAAGATTGTCCCGTAATATTCAACATGACAAAAGTCATCTAAAGACCCGTGGCTGGCAAAGGGTGGCAGGGGGATGAGATCCTCTGTCTAACGCCGGAACCAGTCACTGGGTATAGGATACGATAGGCAGAAAGAAGCATGTGTGCAGTTGAGGGTCAGGGGAGGCATGCCTCCCCTGGCCCTCGGCCGGGTTTTGCCTTTTGCCCGTTGACACACATCATGCCCTCTTTCAACAGCAAATACTTCCTGACCTTCATCGACGACCACAGCTGCAAGGTGCGGATCTACTTCCTCAAAGGAAAGGGAGAGGTCAAGGAGAAGTTGCAAGAGTTTGTCGCCATGGTGGAGCGGCAGACTGGGAGGAAGGTCAAGGTACTACGTAGTGACAACGGCGGTGAATACAAAGCGTGCAAGGGTTGGTTGAACCAACATGGCATCAACCACCAAACCACTACGCCTTACACCCCGCAGAGCAATGGAGTTGCTGAGCGCATGAACGAGACCATCCTCGGCATGACGAGAAGCATGCTCTTCGACGCCAAACTTCCATCTCGCTTCTGGGCTGAAGCTGCAAGAACGGCCTGCCACATTGTGAATCTTACCCCTGCAGCTGTACTTTGCAGGCGGGGCAAGAAGTAGCAAGAGAAGTAGCTCAAGACGCCACAGGAGGTGTGGTTGGGAAAGAAGCTGGATGTCTCACATCTGAAGGTGTTCGGCTGCATTGCCTGGGCAAAGGTCCAAGCAGGCGAAGGGAGTGGGAAGCTGGATGCTCGTACCCGCAAGTGCGTCATGGTCGGCTACGACACCGCACACCAGGCATACAGGCTGTGGGACCAGACTGCTGGAAAGCTCATCCGAAGCCGAGACATCGAGTTTGATGAGAGGTTGCTTGGAAAGGGAGAGGTACTGGATCCGGTCCACGCTCCCAAAACGAGAGAGTGCGTCGTGGAGGTGCCTGAGGGAGTCAAGGCTCCAGAGGGCAAGGTGTGCAAACTCATCAAAGCGCTCTACGGGTTAAAACAGGTCCAAAAGATGTGGTACAAGGATATGGATGGCTTCATGGCCGGACTTACTTTCTCGCACTGCCAGAACGACCCTGGGGTCTACGTGCAAGAGGATGAGCAAGGTCTGATGTTGGTTGCACTATATGTGGATGATCTCATCATCTTCTCGTCTTCCGTCGAGCAGCTAAATGAGCTGAAGACAAACCTCCGCAATAGGTTCAAGATGAAGGACATGGGTCCTCTCGAGTACCACCTCGGGATCGCCATCCACCGCAACCAAGCAGCAGGTACCATCGAATTGAACCAGACGAAGTACATCTTGGAGGTCTTGAAGCGCTACAACATGGAGGATTGCAAAGCCATCAGCACGCCCATGACAACAGACATCAAGCTCTCCTCCTCCATGAGCCCCAGCACAGAAGCACAACGGCGTCAGATGGAGAATATTCCCTACTAGTCTGCTGTTGGCAGCCTCATGTATGCCATGGTAGGAACACGCCCTGGTATCTGCTATGCTGTGCGACAAGTGAGCAGGTTTGTGGCCAATCCAGGGCCACAGCACTGGCAAGCAGTCAAGCGAATCATGCGCTATCTGCAGAAGACACGACACATGGGACTCCAGTTTGGAGGCCAAGAGGGATCTGACCCGCTGCGACTTGAGTGCTACACGGACGCCGATTGGGAAGGAAGAATCGATGACAGAAAGTCCACCTCGTGCTTCGTGTACCTCTTGAACAGTGGTGCAATCTCTTGGGCAAGAAGAAAGCAAGACTTTGTCTCCCTCTCTACCGCTAAGGCAGAGTACATCGCTCTGTCAGAAGCATGCAAGGAGACACAGTGGCTACGTAGTTTGCTTGCTGAAATGAAAGTGCCACGGACAGAAGCAACGGTGGTCCGCATCGACAACAAGAGTGCCATGGCAATGACACAGGATAATATCATCTCCCGGCGCACGAAGCACATTGACATCAGGTAACACTACTCGCGCGATCTTGTCGCCAAGGAGATTGTGGACCTGGAGTTTGTGAAAATAAAGAAGATGCTTGTAGATTGCATGACAAAGGCGCTTGACAATGACTTGCACTCTATAGGTACTCAAGGGATCGGTATGGTCAACGCAGCGGATGAAGGCTGAAGGCCAAGACAACTGGAGAGAACACAGCAGATGGGCAGAGGTGGAAGGGAGAGTTTGTCATTTTCTGGTGCCCCTTGACCACTGTTGTACTTGGGCCAAGGGTAGGCATGCACTGCTCCTATGGAATAAGTCCCTTACGTCTAGTCCTGATAGTCTAGCTAGTAGATGCTAAGTGTGACATGACTGTTAAGCGCAATGGTTAGCGCTCCACAGTTACAATTGTGAGGTCACGGCCTCAAACCCTAGCAGGGGCAATTTTCTTTATCACCCAAAGAATAAGAGGAAGCTTCTAGGATGCTTCCAGTGGAAGATGCCACTTGGCGGTCACAGGACGCATGACGTGGCGGACTGGTGAGTTGGCCTAGGACTGTCCTGGAAGTGGCCCTCCAAGGAGCCACTGCGCGCACATTTCCAGAGCCGGTTGTAGGACTATAAGTACATGTCACTTGCATGTGATTTCTTATCCACTTCTTACCCTTGAGACTTGTGCTGAAAACTAAGGCATAAGTTGGCCAACTAAGGGCAGATATAAAAGACTTGGGACAAGCTAAAAGGGGGAACCAAGACGCCATGGAAGGGACAAGCTTTGTGAGCTGAACAGTGTGGAAACAAGATTCCGAGGGGGATATCTTCTCATAGCTGAAATGCAATGAGCGGTCGGCGGATGTCACTATACTCTGTTTTTAGACCGTTTGCCTCAGGCAGGTTGACACGAGGAAGGTGGCACACCTTCTAGAAGAGGTGACTTGTCCTACAAGGCATCTAGAGGTGTCTTGGTCTTCTGGATACCTTCCCTCCTACTAGAAGGAAGCTGAGGAATCTAGGAAGGGGCAGAAGCTTCTAGAGGAAGGAAGGGATGCCTTCCTACGTGGGAAAAGGGCAGTCAACCAAGGGCCACTCTAGAAGCCATAGAATCTGATAGGAAGCTCCAAATCTGGCATGCTTTGGTGTTCTGGAAACCTTGGACCTGTGGCTATAAAGTTCCACTGCTTTTGAGCCTTGATAAAAGTGTTCATTTCCAGTCAATTGAGGCCAAAACTATTGCCTCACTCTCTGACTTGTTTTCAGCCATCATTGGAACCAGTTGCCTCCACTGTTTCAGTCTCTCCAAAAACAGTTGGTGGTGTGAACCAGCCACTGCTAGGGACCCTCCAGGGTGCGTACTCTCCCTCAGGCCAACACCGACTCTATCACTCGTCATCCCCTTCTACTCCTCTCTCACAGAGAAGATGAACGGGTGGCTGGTGAAGGCGTTGGCAACAGAGAGGAAGAGCAAGCGCAGAGGCAACGCTGGGCGGCTGGACTGCAAGGAGGAGCTGCTGTTGGAGCTCAAGCCAGGCATTGTTGCACTCATTGCAAAGCTTGAAAATTATGTCAAGCTTTGCGCTGATCGACACGTGCTGGCAACACCTTGTGACCTGCGGTTCCGTCTCGGATTTTACGAGGGCGTCCAACCAAAGATGGGCATCAGCACTCCGGCCGAACTGCAACTCAAAGTTGTTGACTTGCTGCGGTCATACCATGACATTGTCGTTCAGAGCCAAGAGGAAGAAGAGGTCGAGGCTTCTGCACTTGTAGCAGAAACTACTGCAGCTGCGACGCATATGTCTCAGTCCCATGGAGATAGTGCTGCAGAAGCAATGTCGTCTGCCACAACTTCAGCCGGTATGCTGTATATTCTCACTTTGCATTACCGGATTGGTCCGTGAATCATTGTTGTCCAGTCCCTAACTCAGAACCTGTCGTCGTGCAGCCAACACAAAAACTGAGGGAGGCGGGACTGCTGGTGGACAACCACATTCACGTCAAAGTGAGCAGATCCGCCCATGTGAAGAGGCCACCATGCTGGAAGCAGCTTTGGAGGACGCCGCTGCAGACATGTTTACGAAGCCGGATGCCCCCCAAGTGCAGGTCACACCGAGAACGTTGGAGTTGGAGGTTCAGAGCTGGGCAAAGGAAGTGAAGAAGGGCCGTCGGTGTGACATCCTCAAGAACATGAAGAAGCACAAGGTGTTCCCAAATTTACACCTGGTCGCACTTGACCTCTTTGCTGGTATTGCCTCTGTTGTGTCCTACGTCTTCTAATCCCCCTATTATTCCATTTGTTGGTACTCAAATTTCCTATTTTCTCCTTACAGTTCCAGCAACAAGTACGCCATCAGAGTGCCTCTTTTCTCTCGGCCGACATATCATCACTGATTTTTGCCAGTCACACATCGACCTCACCATTGAAAACCTCATGCTTCTAAAGTCATGGGTGAATGACCCTCAGCTTGCACATTTCCCAGTCGCTCCCAATGGGTATGTAGCACCAGAGCTTGAAGAGGAAGAGAAGCGTGTCAACCTCCGCCTGCGTGCAGCACAGGTGGCTGAGCAGGAGACGGAAGATGAAGGGAAAGAGGGACTGGATGACGAAGATGATGCAGGGACTGCAGCAGAAACTGATGAGGGCATTGGAGATGCTTAGATGTGGTCAGCAGTAGCAGGCATGCCGTCATGCAAATAGGCATGGTGGTGACTGGGGGCAGGCATGCGGTCGTGTTACATGTCTAGTAGTTAGGACAGGGATGCCGTCCTCCGGGCCAGCCGCCCCAGTCGCGCCTGCTGGCCCCTCCAAGCCGGCGGCCCCAGTCTCGACCGCTAGCCCCTCCGGGCCAGGCGTCCATTGGGACCTACTGGCCCTTCCGGGCCGGCGGCCCCAGTCGCGTCCGCTGGCCCCTCCGGGCTGGCAGCCCGAGCCGCGTCCGTTGGTCCCTCGGGGCCAGCAGCCCCGTCGGCCTCCGTCGGCCCGTTAGACTCGGGGCCATCTCCTGCCCTACCGCGCTACACGCGTGGCCTAGGCGGCAGCCTCCAACCCAGGCCATCAGTGAGCGTGCAGGTCGCAACACCTCACCCTTTGGCGTCTCGGTCCCCTATCTTTCCACGTGTCTCTTCCACTCCTACGGTCTTGAGTGGGTACCCTGGCACTAAGGCCCTCGGCCTGACAACCTAGGCTATCATTACAAACCTTCACCCTGGTTCTGTACTGGGCTACGTCATGCTTCATCACGAGCATCGGCATGCTGTCATGGCTACACTCGCACGCATCCCACCTGGAGCTCGAGACGCTCATGCTCTCTCAGTCCGCTCCATAGTACGCCCGGAGGACCCAGTCACCCTACGCGAGGCTCGCGCCTCTCCTGAGGCCGCACACTCGGATGCTGCGTGTGCTGACGAGCTCGTTGCTATCCGGCAGCACCACGTGTATGACCTCGTCGACCTCCCTCTAGGTCGGAAGGTCATCGGTGCCAAGTGGGTCTTTTGGCGCTAATGGAAGCCCGACGGGTTCTCGGACAAGTACAAGGCCCGCCTCACAGCCAAAGGGTTTGCTCAGGTCCCTAGAGTTGACTACAACCAGATCTTTGCTCCAGTTGGCCGGTTCTCCACAAGTCGGGCGCTCTTCAGTCTTGTTGTCCAGCATGGGTGGGAGCTGCATCAGATGGACGTGAGCAACTCCTTCCTCCATGGTTCATTGGAGGGTGAGGAGCTCTACATGGTGTAGCCTGCAGGCTTTGGCGATGTCAATGGGAGAGTATCGCGGCTGCGGAAGGCCCTCTATGGCCTGAAGTAGACGCCTCGATGTTGGAACCAGGAGATCAGCAGCACGCTCCTTCGCGGCGGCCTTTAGCCCAGTACCGCTAACCCCGCACTGTTCGCCAGCCCGCGAGGCCAGACCCTCGCCACTGTCTTGGTCTACGTCGACGATCTCCTCATTACGTTGCCTGACGTGACTGTCATCTAGTGTGTCAAGGACCTGCTGCACACCGCCTACGAGATGAAGGATCTCGAATCTGCCCGAGTCTTCTTGGGCATGGAGCTCGAGCATGATCGCTCCCAGGGCATCCTACACGTCTACCAGGCCGCCTATGTGCACACCTTGTCCACTCGCTTCGCCGAGGACTTGCCCCTTGTGCACAGTGCATCTTCACCCATGTCACCTGATGGCCAAGTGAAGCTAAAGAGTCCTCACTTAGTCGTTGTGGGAGAGCCAGTCAATGTGACCACATATATGCGAGTCATTGGGTCAATGATGTTCCTGGCAACGACGACGCGCCCAGACATCATAGTTACCCTCGATGCTCGATGGAATGCTCCTACATCAACATCGGCACATCAACAGGCATGGATGCAGCATCGATACCGACGTGGGCCGCGAGTACACGCTGGACTTACCAAGCGACCAAGCGGGGCCCCACACACCGGAGGACTGCATATTCACCTGAAAATGGGTCCACCAACGAGTTCGACTTCGGGATTTTTTTTGGGAAATGTTTACCCACCATGATTGTGACATGTGTGGATGCCATGTGTCAAGCAATATCACCCATCATCCAATTGCAAACTGTTACTAATATCAATGCAATACCTTGTGTATCCAGAAGATAACCCACTGTGCAGCCATGCAATTGAAACCATGGTTTGCTCCATGTCACGTTATGTCTGTCCCGCTTCTAAACTGCTTCATGGATCATGAACACAAAACATGGTGACATGCGTGACCTCGTGGCACATCAACATCTGGACCATCAGGCTCTCTGGCCCGTCCGATGTACAGCTACAACTGACCATCTCAACCGTTCAATCCAGGCGAGACAACATTGGCGACGTTGGGTCAACCCGACGGTTCGACCCAATAGAGACCACTGTTTGTCTACCACTGTGCGGCAGTCACACAACGTCACTGTCTTCGACGTTGGCCTAACCAGTTAGCCATCTTTCCTAACTGTGGAGGCCAGCTAGCATGGCCTCACAGACAGGCACCTTGCATCAGGGCAGTTCTGCTAATATTTCGGGAGCCTCAAGTCTGTTCGACGCAGCGAAGTCGAACCCATCACAGAAGATGTCGCTTACAGGTGACTTTCTCATGAAAGAGCTGAGCAAGCATTGTGAGCCGTGCCCCACGGATGCCAAAAATCCCGGCTTCATCTGCGGCTCTTGTGCCACAAAGAGTGGCGGGACATGTGACCGCATACCGGGGCACTTTGCATGCAACAACCTTAACGTTGCCAAGTGCCCTCACCCTCCTCCTCTGTGCTGAGATGCCCTTGGTTTGGAGCGGTACCCACCTCCCCCAGCTGGATGGCAGCCGTATCGTGTCAGTCTTTACAAGGGAGAAGGGGCGGAGTGGGGCACAAAGGACAAGGCTGTCAAATGGCTGAATCTGTGGGAGAAGAAGCAATAGGAGGCCCGGGCTGCACTGGGTGGTGTGACGATGGTGGTGGACAGCGACGACGAGGAACCCGAGAAGCTGCGGAGGTAGCCGGTTACAACTACATTGGAGGGTGAGGTTCCCATCTTTGACGTCAACAAGGCAGCTAGCTTTCAGCATTCTATAATGGTTGAGCACTCAGACCGGTTCAACAACGAAAAGTGCCAGCGCAGCATTGTCAAGTTGATGTGCATCTCAGCCATGCCCATCTCTTTTTGTCGTGAGGCAGTGCTGATGGAGGTCATAAGAAATGCCAAGAAGGTCACCGCTGCTTTCTGACTGCCTGCAAGGTCCACTGTGGTGGGTGACCTGCTTCCAAAGTTGGACAAGGAGCTCGAAGAACTTGACGCTCCTTTGAAGCAGGGTTGGAGTACTTATGGGTGCAGTCTAGCCGTAGACGAGTGGTCTGACCGGCAGGTCAGACCAATCTACAACGCCATGGCTGTCAACGCCATGGGTTCTGTGCACCTCTTCTCTTGTGACGCCAGCGGACTGACCCGGGATGCAGATCACGTGGCCTGCATGATCGACGCAGCTCTTGAGATGGTGGGAGAGGACAAGGTTGTCTCCGTCATCTGCGACAACGCATCAGTGAACAAGAAAGCATTCACAGAGTTGCGGCAAAAGAATCCACGACTGTTCTTTCAGGGGTGTTGTGCACACAACATGGACCTCATCATGAAGGTTGTGGGGAAATCTGCATGGGGTGCAAGTGTCATCGGGCGGTGTGAGAAGATTGTTACTTTTTTCAGGAACAATGCGATGCCGAGGACGTGGCTGAAAGAGAAGACAGGAGGCAAGGTGTTGAAGAACTGGTGCGACACTCGGTTTGCCTCGCCGTTCTCCATGGTTAAGCAGCTTCTGGAGCTTCGACAGGAGTTGGAAACGTTTGTTGGACTTTATGTGTGGAAGCAGGTTGCTTCACACCGTGATGCCAGCTATCGGTCGAAGAAGAGGGAGGTGAGGCGCTTTATCAGGAGGAAGGTCGTCTGGGTGCAGGTGCGTCAGCTAAAGGAGTTGTTGCAGCCATTGACTGTGGTCCTGAGGGTTGCGGAAAAGCCCGGTGGGAGTGTGGGAGAGATTTATGAGGGGCTGTTGGACTGTGCTGGGTCTCTAAAGAGTCTATGTGTGAAAAAGGGCAGGAAGCCTCGGAGGGTTGCAGAAAGTCATGTCAACTTTGTGCTTGGCAGGCTGGAGCCACGGTGGACGAAGGACATGTCTTGTCCTTTGTATGCTATTGCTCGCTGTCTCCACCCAGAGCACTTTGGCAATGACCTATCGCAGGACAACACCACATTGGCAGCTTGGCAGATGGTTGTTGAGGTGCTGGTCCCAGAAAGTGACCAGGACCAGGTGATGAAGGAGATTGGGGCATTCCAGAAAGCCCAGGCCATGGTGGAGACTGATCCCATGGTCACCCCGCGACGGAAAGCTAAGGCCATTGCAGCTGTTGCCCAAGGTGCAGTGTGGTACGATGACAGCGGTGGAGTGGCACGTGAACTACATGTGCCACTTGCCTGTGCTGCGCAATCTTGTCCTCAACTTATTGTCTCATCCATGTGCATCCTCTGAGTGTGACTGTGTTTTTTCAACGTACAAGCTGATTCACACTGCCAGGTGCAACAGGTTGAAGGTGGAGATGCTGGAGCTCTAGGTTCGCTGCAACGTGCGATTGCAAAAGTAGTATGGGTGGAATGTGGGCAAGTGGGCAGCAGCAGGGCTTGTAGCAGCAGCAGAAGCAGAAGCAGTTGCAGGGGCAGGAGCAGATGAAGAAGCAGAAGCAAGTGAGGACACTTGAGACATTGTGGAAGAGGAAGGGGTTCTCAGTGAGCCCGAGGATGACATGGAGAGTGACGATGAGGAGGGAGAAGAGGAGGAAGAGGAGCCTCAAGCAACAGAGGATGATATTTTGGAGGTCATGGCATCCGTACGTGTCATGACAGATCTGCCAGGGCTGCCACATGCCCGGCCTGTGCGTGTCCGTGAGCAGGTGAATCCATCATCCAACAAGGCTCCAAGGGAAGAGGGAGTTGGGGATGAGGACAAGGATGATGAAGGGGAGAAAGAGAAGGATGAGGGAGTTTCAAGTGGGCAGGGCAGAGAGCAGAGAGCAGACAAGGGAGCAACCAACAAGCAGGGTTGAGGGGATGGGGGAGGTGAAGGGGGTGGGCATGGTGAAGGGTGTGAAGGTGGACAGGTCTAGGACGTGCCAGCTGCTACCTGTGCAGCTGGAGAGACACCAGGCACAAAACAAGGGATGCAGGATAGCGCAACATCACCTACACGCAATAGATCAACTGCAGCATCAAGAGTTGGCCCTGCCGCAAAGGCCACAGCAAAACCTGGTGCAGCCAAAGCAAGAGTTGTGAAGCGTGCAGCAGCTGTAGCAATCAGGGTTGCTGCATTGAAGGCAGCAAAGCGCAAGCAGAAGTAGATTGACATTCTCATTGTCATTGACATTGTCAGTTTTCAGTCGTCCTGAATCATTCTATCAACCAATGTTTGCCACTCTCCCCTTTGCAATATTTGCTTGTGCTTGTTTGAAAATTCAATGTAGTCTGTGAAGTGGACATGAATGCAAAGTAGTCACAAAAGTGCTAACAACTGCAATCCATTGTACAGTAGGCTACATGAATATGTATGGATAATAGGATGTGAATGTGTATGTGTCACTATGTATTGCAATGCCAAAGTGCTTGAAAATGGTCGAAACAATGATAATGGTGTTATTCTGCATAATGATGTACTTGTTGAGAATATGTGAATGCCAGATGTCTATTGTGAATGTGCCTAAACCCGAAGACTCTGAGAGCAGTTCCGGGCAAAGTAGATGCGCTTGCGTGAGGGACCCATCGATGCCCCCAGAGAGGGGTCCATCGATGGACCGATGGGCATCGATGGGCATCGATTGGTGATGGGCCAAGAACAACACTGCCAGACATCGTGTTTGTCGTCAACCTCCTGGCTCAGTTCTCTCAGGAGCCGCGTCACCTCCACTTTGAGGCCGCAATCCGAATACTACGCTATGTCATCTCAACTCCTCGGCGAGGTCTCATTTTCCGCCGTCAGCCGTCTGTCGTCGTAGTGGGCTACAACAACAACGACTGGGCCGGCAGTCCAGACGGTAAGAGTTGCACAGGCTCGATCTTTCTCATCGGCGGCACGGCTGTGTCCTGGCGCAGTGGCAAGCAGGGGTGCATTGCACGTAGCACTGTTGAGCTGAGTATGTGGCTATTGGCTCGGGCGCGTGTGAGAGTGTGTGGTTGCATCATCTGTTGTCCGAGTTGCGTCAGTCCGTCGCATCCATTACATTGCATTGTGACGATGAGAGTGCCATGGCCATCGTCGACAATGACGGCGTGCATCACACACGCACAAAGCACATCAATATTGAGTATCACTATGTGCGTTCGTTATTGCATGACGGAAGCATAAGCATTGTATGGGTTGAGACAGCATGGCAGTTGGCTTACTTCTTGACCAAGGCACTAAAACGCGACTCGTTTAAGAAGGCTGTGAGTTCGGTTGGCGTGCGTCCGTGAGTGGCTCTCTTTGTCCCTGCCTACGTCTCTGAGTGCCCTGGGGGAGTCTAGTTGTTGACTGTGTCTCTGCCCGCACATGTGCACTATGCCTGTGAGTCATTTGGGGGTTTTGGTTTTTGCGCATCTCTCATTGTGCTCTGTTGTTTCCTCCCGGCGCGTGCACATGACTGACGGCAAGACTCGACGCTGCTAGAGTGTCGTCCGGTGGAGCCGACGCACGCTGAGGCCTACATGCAGTTCACTAGAGCCTCCTCCCTCCGGCGACGTGCTCAGCTTCATCGGTAGGCCTCCTCGGCGGTCGGGCCACCGGCTGTCACTGCCATGGCAGATGCTGTCTGCAAGCACCCAGCGCTCATACTGACTGTGTCGTTACGTCTGTAGCATCATGCTCTGCCTAGGGTCCATGTCTCTTGCTGCGTTGCACTATTTGGCATCCTGGATAGTTGTAGGAACTACCTGGGTTCGGCCAGTCATAACTCTTTGTTGCTATTTTTCTAGCTGATTCTGACTGCATGACTGCGTTCGCAGCGTCGGTATTATGCTATGGTCCAGTTTTTAGGCAAAACGGATGATGCCCGTTTTTTGGGCTGTCCGGCAGGGCTCACCGAGGAAACCCTGCCTGCCAAAAAACAGGTCTATGACTATTCTGTGATTGGCTGGTTAGCTGAGTAACAAGTTCTACACTAGTGGGGGGGAGCTAGAACTTGGAGGGGTCTCCCATTGTTGCTCATTCTTCATTCCTAATCAGTCCCTTTCACTTTTCAGCAGCTTTGTGGCGCTACTACTGGCGCTCGCATTTCTGAGTAACAAACCCAGATCTCTAGACTTAGTCTCTAGAGCAGCTGTCTGAGGGGGCAGCACACTTAAGCAGCAAGCGTGGAAGCCCGCACGCTGCATCAACAACGCTGCTGATCCAACCTCTTGCCTAGTTTTCCATTTTCCAGAACTCTGGGACAGTCGTCGGTCAGCTCCAAGCTGGTAGTCCGCCATCAGATAATGCACCAGTACCACCTGGGTCCTCATAAAGGATCTGCACGGGCATGGACACGGCTGAGTGGTCACAGTATACTGAACAGGTTAACAGGAACGTCACAAATCACAACACCTATTTCAAAGTGACTATGTCAAAGGGGATGTTTGGAAAGAGTGAAAACCATGTAAGGCTCGGCGTTCAAGATTGGTCACATCTCGGAATTATGGAAATCTCAAAATCTCAAGATCTGGAATTGATCTTGCACTTCGATCCGAGATCGAGACTTGGGATAACACAAAAACTTCGAGATGAGATTGATCTCGTCTCGTCTCGTCTCGTCCGTCTCGAACTTGCGCACTTGAGAATGCGACCTAGCGAAGTATGCTGCCACGTGTGAATTCCAAGATTTATGGGATTCATGCGTGGCGGGAGTATCTTGAGGTACGAAGCGTACAAGGCAACCCACTTGAATGCCAATGTCAGATAGAAATCATCGCGTAAAGTTTCTCGACGCGACAATTCCAGCCAATAGTTGACCGAGAGGTCTAGTGAGTTGCGATGAACCTGTGTGTATGGAATGTTCTTCGCAAGGAGATGAACAATCTTCTAGGTGGAAAATGTTTCATTATGTAATCACCATTAGCGAAATACCCTAAACTAGATATCCATAGTACCCATGTGTATGTATGCATGTACGACGTCATTTTTAGCATAAAAGAATTCAAGTGTATACTAGAAATTTTGAGGCTGTAAAAATCTTGTTATTCAACATTAGGATCGAGATGAGAATGAGATTTCACCATGGAGTATAGTTCGAGATTGAGAATCTTGATGTTTGAGATTGAGAAAATCCCAGTCTCGAAATGGTTGAGATGAGATAGGGATTCTCGCTCAATCTCAAACGCCATGCCTTAAAACCAGGACATTCTCTATGAGGAATATGAGCGACGGGGTACTAAAGGGGTTGTTGGATGGCAGCCACTTGGGATCCCCACACAATATACGAATTTCAAGGGCGTTTGATCACATGACAAAGAACACATTGTTAGGGATGCTTTGCCAGTCCAGAGTAATGCTGATGTCCAGATCATGGCCCCTCTCTAGGTAGTGCAAACTGTTAGCTCAAGCAGCCTAGCATGCAAGAGAGCACACTAGGCGAGGTATGGTTAATCATGTCAATTTTATACACTAAGAAATCTATGCATACTACATGTGGAATACCTCTACTTCTTAGAAGTTTACTCATGTACGTACACTTTTGAGTTCATTAGTTAATGATTGAACAACATACATTGTTTTTAGGTATGAATTGGAGTTCTTCTTACAGGTTCATGTTTTTAATATAATTTCAAAGTTTCAGTTCTTTCATTAGCTTGAACGTGCCTACTTTTATCCTGAAGTATCTTGCTGGACAGTTGTGTCCGTCCTATGAATGATCCGAACCTGCAAGGAGCCTATACAAGTACTACTCCGCCGTCTGATGCCCTTCACACGTGTCTTTCTTTACTCAGGCGGGTACACGCTCGACATTTTCATAAATCTTTTGCCGTGGATGATGCCCCCCCCCCCAACCCCTCAAGTGTATCGGGGGGGTACATTGGGGAGTGTATCGGGCATCAGGGAGTATGTGTACACTAGTGATCCGGCGTCTATGTCGACCCCCTCCCCCCAACCCCCCTCCCCCTCCGCCAAATCACTTTGAGTGTATGGGGGGTGTATAGCTGGGCGTGTATTGTATGAGCATACTAGAACGTACACAAGTGCATGACGACACTTGTGTATCGATATCAGCCCGCTCAGATACACTTCCCAAAACACACCTCCAATGCAATCCTGACTATGGGGGGGGGGGGGGGGGGGGGGGGGAATTCAACCCCCCCCCCCCCCCCCCCCCCCCCCCAATGTAAAAGTGTATCTGGATTTTTTATCTAGGTATGTAGCTGATCGACGTCGTAGAAGTGTATTTCTATTATATCTATGCTTGTATCAATCTGGGCATCTTTATGCTCTCATCGAAGGTCTACGAAGATCCTCTATGTTTGGATGTAGTCGTCTGATTTTTTTTTGGAGATGGATGAAAACAGACGACTGCATCCACACACCGAGGCAAGGCGAAAATGTGCCCCCACAATTTGCGGACAGCATGATGCCCCACTAGATAAGTCCCCCCACCTCCCCTCCCCAATACCCTGAGTGTATCGGGTGAATGTCGCGGGGTATGCTTAGTGAGTCTGCTCGAAACAACACATAAATGTATTTTGTACACTTGTGTATCGATTTGACTGTTTTCTAGGTACATGACACAGTACACCCCACCGATACACTTTTGACTTGGGGAGGGAGGGGGGGGG
>SZWC01022641.1:6988-17302 GCA_023375785.1 Penium margaritaceum
ACAGTACATTCGCAGACACAGAGGAAGAAACGAGAGACAGTACATTCGCAGACACAGAGGAAGAAACGAGAGACAGTACATTCGCAGACACAGAGGAAGAAAAGAGACACAGTACATTCGCAGACACAGAGGAAGAAACGAGAGACAGTACATTCGCAGACACAGAGGAAGAAAAGAGACACAGTACATTCGCAGACACAAAGGAAGAAACAAGAGACTGTACATTCGCATACACAAAGGAAGAAACGAGAGACAGTACATTTGCAGACACAGAGGAAGAAACGAGAGACAGTACATTCGCAGACACAGAGGAAGAAACGAGAGACAGTACATTCGCAGACACAGAGGAAGAAACGAGAGACAGTACATTGGCAGACACAGAGGAAGAAACGAGAGACAGTACATTCGCAGACAGAGAGGAAGAAACGAGAGAGTGTACATTCGTAGACACAGAGGAAGAAACGAGAGACAATACATTCGCAGACACAGAGGAAGAAAAGAGATACAGTACATTCGCAGACACAGAGGAAGAAACAAGAGACAGTACATTCGCAGACACAGAGGAAGAAAAGAGACACAGAATATTCGCAGACACAGAGGAAGAAGCAAGAGACAGTACATTCGCATACACAGAGGAAGAAACGAGACACAGTACATTGGCAGACCCAGAGGAAGAAACGAGAGACAGTACATTCGTAGACACAGAGGAAGAAACGAGAGACAGTACATTCGCATACACAGAGGAAGAAACCAGAGACAGTACATTCGCAGACACAGAGGAAGAAACGAGAGACAGTACATTCGCAGACACAGAGGAAGAAACGAGAGACAGTACATTCGCAAACACAGAGGAAGAAACGAGAGACAGTACATTCGCAGACACAGAGGAAGAAACGAGAGACAGTACATTCGCAGACACAGAGGAAGAAACGAGAGACAGTACATTCGCAAACACAGAGGAAGAAACGAGAGACAGTAGATTCGCAGACACAGAGGAAGAAATGAGAGACAGTACATTTGCAGACACTGAGGAAGAAATGAGAGGCGGTACATTCGCAGACACAGAGGAAGAAACGAGAGACAGTACATTCGCAGACACAGAGGAAGAAACCAGAGACAGTACATTCGCACACACAGAGGAAGAAACGAGAGACTGTACATTCGCTGACACAGAGGAAGAAACGAGAGACAATACATTCGTTGACACAGAGGACGAAACGAGAGACTGTACATTCGCATACACAAAGGAAGAAACGAGAGACAGTACATTCGCAAACACAGAGGAAGAAACAAGAGACAGTACATTCGCAGACACACAGGAAGAAACGAGAGACAGTACATTCGCAGACATAGAGGAAGAAACGAGAGACACTACATTCGCAGACACAGAGGAAGAAATGAGAGACACTACATTCGTAGACAGAGAGGAAGAAACGAGAGACAGTACATTCGCAGACATAGACGAAGAAAAGAGATACAGTACATTCACAGACACAGAGGAAGAAACGAGAGACAGTAGATTCGCAGACACAGAGGAAGAAACGAGAGACACTACCTTCGCAGACACAGAGGAAGAAATGAGAGACACTTCATTCGTAGACAGAGAGGAAGAAACGAGAGACAGTACATTCGTAGACACAGAGGAAGAAACGAGAGACAGTAGATTCGCAGACACAGAGGAAGAAACGAGAGACACTACCTTCGCAGACACAGAGGAAGAAATGAGAGACACTTCATTCGTAGACAGAGAGGAAGAAACGAGAGACAGTACATTCGTAGACACAGAGGAAGAAACGAGAGACAGTAGATTCGCAGACACAGAGGAAGAAACGAGAGACACTACCTTCGCAGACACAGAGGAAGAAATGAGAGACACTTCATTCGTAGACAGAGAGGAAGAAACGAGAGACAGTACATTCGTAGACACAGAGGAAGAAACGAGAGACAGTAGATTCGCAGACACAGAGGAAGAAACGAGAGACACTACCTTCGCAGACACAGAGGAAGAAATGAGAGACACTTCATTCGTAGACAGAGAGGAAGAAACGAGAGACAGTACATTCGCATACACAGAGGAAGAAACGAGAGACAGTCCATTCGCAGACACAGAGGAAGAAACGAGAGACAGTACATTCGAAGACACAGAGGAAGAAACGAGAGACAGTACATCGGCAGACACAGAGGAAGAAACGAAAGACAGTCCATTCGCAGACACAGAGGAAGAAACAAGAGACAGTACATTCGCAGACACAGAGGAAGAAACGAGAGACAGTACATTCGCAGACACAAAGGAAGAAAAGAGACACAGTACATTCGCAGACAGAGAGGAAGAAACAAGAGACAGTACATTCGCATACACAGGGGAAGAAACGAGAGACCGTACATTCGCAGACACAGAGGAAGAAATGAGGCAGAGTACATTCGCAGACAGGGAAGAAGAAACGCGACACAGTACATTCGCAGACACAGAGGAAGAAACCAAAGACAGTACATTCGCACACACAGAGGAAGAAACGAGAGACAGTACATTCGCAGACACATGGGACGAAACGAGAGACAGTACATTCGCATACACAGAGGAAGAAACGAGAGACAGTACATTCGCAAACACAGAGGAAGAAAGGAGAGACAGTACATTCGCAGACACACAGGAAGAAACGAGAGACAGTACATTCGCAGACACAGAGGAAGAAACGAGAGACAGTACATTCGCAGACACAGAGGAAGAAACGAGAGACACTGCATTCGCAGACACAGAGGAAGAAATGAGAGACAGTACATTCGTAGACACAGAGGAAGAAACGAGAGACAGTACATTCGCAGACATAGACGAAGAAAAAAGATACAGTACATTCGCAGACACAGAGGAAGAAACAAGAGACAGTACATTCGCAGACACAGAAGAAGAAACAAGAGACAGTACATTCGCAGACACAGAGGAAAAAACGAGAGACAGTACATTCGCAGACAGAGAGGAAGAAAAGAGACACAGTACAATTACAGACACCAAGGAAGAAACAAGAGACAGTACATTCGCAGACACAAAGGAAGAAACGAGAGACAATACATTCGCAGACACAGAGGAAGAAACGAGAGACAGTACATTCGCATACACAGAGGAAGAAACGAAAGACAGTCCATTCGCAGACACAGAGGAAGAAACGAGAGACAGTACATTCGCAGACAGAGAAGAAGAAACGAGAGACAGTACATTCGCAGACAGAGAAGAAGAAACGAGAGACAGTACATTCGCAGACAGAGAAGAAGAAACGAGAGACAGTACATTCGCA
The DNA here is from genome assembly GCA_023375785.1 of Penium margaritaceum. NCBI lineage: Eukaryota > Viridiplantae > Streptophyta > Zygnematophyceae > Desmidiales > Peniaceae > Penium > Penium margaritaceum. Next base: position 10,279 of record SZWC01022641.1, read on the forward strand.
GACAGAGAAGAAGAAACGAGAGACAGTACATTCGCAGACAGAGAAGAAGAAACGAGAGACAGTACATTCGCAGACAGAGAAGAAGAAACGAGAGACAGTACATTCGCAGACAGAGAAGAAGAAACGAGAGACAGTACATTCGCAGACAGAGAAGAAGAAACGAGAGACAGTACATTCGCAGACAGAGAAGAAGAAACGAGAGACAGTACATTCGCAGACAGAGAAGAAGAAACGAGAGACAGTACATTCGCAGACAGAGAAGAAGAAACGAGAGACAGTACATTCGCAGACAGAGAAGAAGAAACGAGAGACAGTACATTCGCAGACAGAGAAGAAGAAACGAGAGACAGTACATTCGCAGACAGAGAAGAAGAAACGAGAGACAGTACATTCGCAGACAGAGAAGAAGAAACGAGAGACAGTACATTCGCAGACAGAGAAGAAGAAACGAGAGACAGTACATTCGCAGACAGAGAAGAAGAAACGAGAGACAGTACATTCGCAGACAGAGAAGAAGAAACGAGAGACAGTACATTCGCAGACAGAGAAGAAGAAACGAGAGACAGTACATTCGCAGACAGAGAAGAAGAAACGAGAGACAGTACATTCGCAGACAGAGAAGAAGAAACGAGAGACAGTACATTCGCAGACAGAGAAGAAGAAACGAGAGACAGTACATTCGCAGACAGAGAAGAAGAAACGAGAGACAGTACATTCGCAGACAGAGAAGAAGAAACGAGAGACAGTACATTCGCAGACAGAGAAGAAGAAACGAGAGACAGTACATTCGCAGACAGAGAAGAAGAAACGAGAGACAGTACATTCGCAGACAGAGAAGAAGAAACGAGAGACAGTACATTCGCAGACAGAGAAGAAGAAACGAGAGACAGTACATTCGCAGACAGAGAAGAAGAAACGAGAGACAGTACATTCGCAGACAGAGAAGAAGAAACGAGAGACAGTACATTCGCAGACAGAGAAGAAGAAACGAGAGACAGTACATTCGCAGACAGAGAAGAAGAAACGAGAGACAGTACATTCGCAGACAGAGAAGAAGAAACGAGAGACAGTACATTCGCAGACAGAGAAGAAGAAACGAGAGACAGTACATTCGCAGACAGAGAAGAAGAAACGAGAGACAGTACATTCGCAGACACATGGGACGAAACGAGAGACAGTACATTCGCATACACAGAGGAAGAAACGAGAGACAGTACATTCGCAAACACAGAGGAAGAAAGGAGAGACAGTACATTCGCAAACACACAGGAAGAAACGAGAGACAGTACATTCGCAGACACAGAGGAAGAAACGAGAGACACTGCATTCGCAGACACAGAGGAAGAAATGAGAGACAGTACATTCGTGGACACAGAGGAAGAAACGAGAGACAGTACATTCGCAAACATAGACGAAGAAAAGAGATACAGTACATTGGCAGACACAGAGGAAGAAACAAGAGACAGTACATTCGCAGACACAGAAGAAGAAACAAGAGACAGTACATTCGCAGACATAGAGGAAGAAACGAGAGACAGTACATTGGCAGACACAGAGGAAGAAACAAGAGACAGTACATTCGCAGACACAGAAGAAGAAACAAGAGACAGTACATTCGCAGACATAGAGGAAGAAACGAGAGACATTACATTCGCAGACACAGAGGAAGAAAAGAGACACAGTACATTCGCAGACACAAAGGAAGAAACAAGAGACTGTACATTCGCATACACAAAGGAAGAAACAAGAGACAGTCCATACACAGACAGAGAGAAAGAAACGAGAGACAGTACATTCGCAGACACAGAGGAAGAAACAAGAGACAGTACATTCGCAGACACAGAAGAAGAAACAAGAGACAGTACATTCGCAGACACAGAAGAAGAAACAAGAGACAGTACATTCGCAGACACAGAAGAAGAAACAAGAGACAGTACATTCGCAGACACAGAAGAAGAAACAAGAGACAGTACATTCGCAGACACAGAAGAAGAAACAAGAGACAGTACATTCGCAGACACAGAAGAAGAAACAAGAGACAGTACATTCGCAGACACAGAAGAAGAAACAAGAGACAGTACATTCGCAGACACAGAAGAAGAAACAAGAGACAGTACATTCGCAGACACAGAAGAAGAAACAAGAGACAGTACATTCGCAGACACAGAAGAAGAAACAAGAGACAGTACATTCGCAGACACAGAAGAAGAAACAAGAGACAGTACATTCGCAGACACAGAAGAAGAAACAAGAGACAGTACATTCGCAGACACAGAAGAAGAAACAAGAGACAGTACATTCGCAGACACAGAAGAAGAAACAAGAGACAGTACATTCGCAGACACAGAAGAAGAAACAAGAGACAGTACATTCGCAGACACAGAAGAAGAAACAAGAGACAGTACATTCGCAGACACAGAAGAAGAAACAAGAGACAGTACATTCGCAGACACAGAAGAAGAAACAAGAGACAGTACATTCGCAGACACAGAAGAAGAAACAAGAGACAGTACATTCGCAGACACAGAAGAAGAAACAAGAGACAGTACATTCGCAGACACAGAAGAAGAAACAAGAGACAGTACATTCGCAGACACAGAAGAAGAAACAAGAGACAGTACATTCGCAGACACAGAAGAAGAAACAAGAGACAGTACATTCGCAGACACAGAAGAAGAAACAAGAGACAGTACATTCGCAGACACAGAAGAAGAAACAAGAGACAGTACATTCGCAGACACAGAAGAAGAAACAAGAGACAGTACATTCGCAGACACAGAAGAAGAAACAAGAGACAGTACATTCGCAGACACAGAAGAAGAAACAAGAGACAGTACATTCGCAGACACAGAAGAAGAAACAAGAGACAGTACATTCGCAGACACAGAAGAAGAAACAAGAGACAGTACATTCGCAGACACAGAAGAAGAAACAAGAGACAGTACATTCGCAGACACAGAAGAAGAAACAAGAGACAGTACATTCGCAGACACAGAAGAAGAAACAAGAGACAGTACATTCGCAGACACAGAAGAAGAAACAAGAGACAGTACATTCGCAGACACAGAAGAAGAAACAAGAGACAGTACATTCGCAGACACAGAAGAAGAAACAAGAGACAGTACATTCGCAGACACAGAAGAAGAAACAAGAGACAGTACATTCGCAGACACAGAAGAAGAAACAAGAGACAGTACATTCGCAGACACAGAAGAAGAAACAAGAGACAGTACATTCGCAGACACAGAAGAAGAAACAAGAGACAGTACATTCGCAGACACAGAAGAAGAAACAAGAGACAGTACATTCGCAGACACAGAAGAAGAAACAAGAGACAGTACATTCGCAGACACACACGAAGAAACGAGAGACAGTACATTCGCAGACATAGAGGAAGAAACGAGAGACAGTACATTCGCAGACACAGAGGAAGAAACGAGAGACACTACATTCGCAGACACAGAGGAAGAAATGAGAGAGAGTACATTCGTAGACACAGAGGAAGAAACGAGAGACAGTACATTCGCAGACATGGACGAAGAAAAGAGATACAGTACATTCGCAGACACAGAGGAAGAAACGAGAGACAGTACATTCGCAGACATAGACGAAGAAAAGAGATACAGTACATTCGCAGACACAGAGGAAGAAACGAGAGACAGTACATTCGCAGACATAGACGAAGAAAAGAGATACAGTACATTCGCAGACACAGAGGAAGAAACAAGAGACAGTACATTCGCAGACACAGAAGAAGAAACAATAGACAGTACATTCGCAGACACTGAGGAAGAAACGAGAGACAGTACATTCGCAGACACAGAGGAAGAAAAGAGACACAGTACATTCGCAGACATAAAGGAAGAAACAAGAGACTGTACATTCGCATACTTAAAGGAAGAAACGAGAGACAGTACATTCGCAGACACAGAGGAAGAAACGAGAGACAGTACATTCGCAGACACAGAGGAAGAAACGAGAGACAGTACATTCGCATACACAGAGGAAGAAACGAGAGACAGTCCATTCGCAGACACAGAGGAAGAAACGAGAGACAGTACATTCGCAGACACAGAGGAAGAAACGAGAGACAGTACATTGGCAGACACGGAGGAAGAAACGAGAGACAGTACATTCACAGACACAGAGGAAGAAACGAGAGACTGTACATTCGTAGACACTGAGGAAGAAACGAGAGACAATACATTCCCAGACACAGAGGAAGAAAAGATATACAGTACATTCGCAAACACAGAGGAAGAAACAAGAGACAGTACATTCGCAGACACAAAAGAAGAAACAAGAGACAGTACATTCGTAGACACAGAGGAAGAAACGAGAGACAGTACATTCGCAGACACAGAGGAAGAAAAGAGACACAGTACATTCGCAGACACAGAGGAAGAAACAAGAGACAGTACATTCGCATACACAAAGGAAGAAACGAGAGACAGTACATTCGCAGACACAGAGGAAGAAACGAGAGACAGTACATTCGCAGACACAGAGGAAGAAAAGAGATACAGTACATTTACAGACACAGAGGAAGAAACAAGAGACAGTACATTCGCAGACACAAAAGAAGATACAAGAGACAGTACATTCGCAGACACAGAGGAAGAAACGAGAGACAGTACATTCGCAGACACAGAGGAAGAAACGAGAGACAGTACATTCGCAGACACAGAGGAAGAAAAGAGACACAGTACATTCGCAGACACAGAGGAAGAAACAAGAGACAGTACATTCGCTTACACAGAGGAAGAAACGAGAGACAGTACATTCGCACATACAGAGGAAGAAACGAGACACAGTACACTCGCAGACAGAGAAGAAGAAACGAGACCCAGTACATTCGCAGACACAGAGGAAGAAACCAGAGACAGTACATTCGCACACACAGAGGAAGAAACGAGGGACAGTCCATTCGCAGACACAGAGGAAGAAACAAGAGACAGTACATTCGCAGACACACAAGAAGAAACGAGAGACAGTACATTCGCAGACACAGAGGAAGAAACGAGAGACAGTACATTCGCAGACACAGAGGAAGAAACGAGAGACAGTACATTCGTAGACACAGAGGAAGAAACGAGAGACAGTACATTCGTAGACACAGAGGAAGAAACGAGAGACAGTACATTCGTAGACACAGAGGAAGAAACGAGAGACAGTACATTCGTAGACACAGAGGAAGAAACGAGAGACAGTACATTCGTAGACACAGAGGAAGAAACGAGAGACAGTACATTCGTAGACACAGAGGAAGAAACGAGAGACAGTACATTCGTAGACACAGAGGAAGAAACGAGAGACAGTACATTCGTAGACACAGAGGAAGAAACGAGAGACAGTACATTCGTAGACACAGAGGAAGAAACGAGAGACAGTACATTCGTAGACACAGAGGAAGAAACGAGAGACAGTACATTCGTAGACACAGAGGAAGAAACGAGAGACAGTACATTCGTAGACACAGAGGAAGAAACGAGAGACAGTACATTCGTAGACACAGAGGAAGAAACGAGAGACAGTACATTCGTAGACACAGAGGAAGAAACGAGAGACAGTCCATTCGCAGACACAGAGGAAGAAACAATAGACAGATCATTTGCAGACACAGAAGAAGAAACAAGAGACAGTACATTCGCAGACACAAAAGAAGAAACAAGAGACAGTACATTCGCAGACACAGAGGAAGAAACGAGAGACAGTACATTCGCAGACACAGAGGAAGAAACGAGACACAGTATATTCGCAGACAGAGAAGAAGAAACGAGACCCAGTACATTCGCAGACACAGAGGAAGAAACCAGAGTTAGTACATTCGCACACACAAAGGAAGAAACGAGGGACAGTCCATTCGCAGACACAGAGGAAGAAACAAGAGACAGTACATTCGCAGACACAGAGGAAGAAACGAGAGACAGTACATTCGCAGACACAGAGGAAGAAACGAGAGACAGTACATTCGCAGACACAGAGGAAGAAACGAGAGACAGTACATTCGCAGACACAGAGGAAGAAACGAGAGACAATACATTCGCAGACACAGAGGACGAAACGAGAGACAATACATTCGCATACACAGAGGAAGAAACGAGAGACAGTACATTCGCAAACACAGAGGAAAAAACGAGAGACAGTACATTCGCAGACACACAGGAAGAAACGAGAGACAGTACATTCGGAGACACAGAGGAAGAAACGAGAGACACTACATTCGCAGACACAGAGGAAGAAATGAGAGACAGTACATTCGTAGACACAGAGGAAGAAACGAGAGACAGTACATTCGCAGACATAGACGAAGAAAAGAGATACAGTACATTCGCAGACACAGAGGAAGAAACGAGAGACAGTACATTCGCAGACACAGAGGACGAAACGAGAGACAGTACATTCGCAGACACAGAGGAAGAAACGAGAGACAGTACATTCGCAGACACAGAGGAAGAAAAGAGACACAGTACATTCGCAGACGCAAAGGAAGAAACAAGAGACTGTACATTCGCATACACTAAGGAAGAAAAAAGAGACAGTACATTCGCAGACACAGAGGAAGAAACGAGAGACAGTACATTCGCAGACACAGAGGAAGAAAAGAGATACAGTACATTCGCAGACACAGAGGAAGAAACAAGAGACAGTACATTCGCAGACACAAAAGAAGAATCAAGAGACAGTACATTCGCAGACACAAGGGAAGAAACGAGAGACAGTACATTCGCAGACACAGAGGAAGAAAAGAGACACAGTACATTCGCAGACACAGAGGAAGAAACAAGAGACAATACATTCGCATACACAGAGGAAGAAACGAGAGACAGTACATTCGCAGACACAGAGGAAGAAACGAGACACAGTACATTCGCTGACAGAGAAGAAGAAACGAGACCCAGTACATTCGCAGACACAGAGGAAGAAACCAGAGACAGTACATTCGCAGACACAGAGGAAGAAACGAGAGAGTCCATTCGCAGACACAGAGGAAGAAACAAGAGACAGTACATTCGCAGACACA
>SZWC01022642.1:32359-42556 GCA_023375785.1 Penium margaritaceum
GGACCAGAGAACCCTGAGGGGGTTCCACTCACAGCACAAAAAACCACATTTGGGGAAGGACTCCGACATTAAAATACATGGGCGCAAGGAGAGCGAGAGAGAGTGAGAGAGAGAGAGAGAGAGAGAGAGAGAGAGAGATGTTGAGCTGAGTAAAATGTAATCATTGATGTAGGAATTGGTGTCCATCCAAAGCTTGTGGACTGCTCACTTGTAGCTTCTTTTAAACTCTTTAAAGCTGGCAAAGTTGCATTTTGATTTCTAGGGTACATTTAGGGATTACCCACAAAATTTGATTGTGTGTATGCCCTACCCTGCGATCGGAACAATTCTTACAACCTATCCGGCGTTCAGAAGAATAACACTCCCCTACCCACTGGCTTGAGAATGTTAACACTTTATCCGCGAACAACAAGAAATCACGGCATATCAGTGCTGCATGTGATACAACGTCAACATGCTGACATTGGCAGTTTTGTTGCGCATTCACAAACCACACTTTTGAGGGGTTTGTGTGTGGTTTGCATGGGGGGTCCGAGACTCCCCTTGCGTTGAAAGGGAACCTGTTGGGCCCCGCAGTAGCAAAGCCCAGCAGGAGCCCACGCAACAGTAAAACCCTAAAACCCCGCATGTAATTCAGGGCTGGGTTTGACTATGGTTTGCATAGCAAAACTGGTTCTTTTGAGTATTAGGGAAAAAACACACACCAGAACAAACGCTTTTACGCAATCTCGAAATCGGACGTTTTCGCTCGATTGCGAACAAGCGATCGCGTCTTTTATTCTTTTTTTTTTTTTTTTCCGACATGCAACCCCCCTGGTTTGATGTAGGGTTTTGTGCGGGTGGAGCCCGCACAAAATCCTAAATCAATCCAGGGGGTTTACGTGCCGAAAAAAAAAAAAAAAAAAAAAAAAAAAAAGAAGACATCATCGCTCGATCGTGATTCTCGCGTGGGAGCGAGAATCGCAAGGGGGGTGGACATGCCCCACCTCGCTTCGCTCAATCAGTGGTGCATGCCGCTGATTGAGCATGGTGAATCGAGTGGGCGGGGCAGTCCCGTTTTATACGTCACTGGACAGGGGCATCAATATATTTTGTTCGCTGGGTAGGGTGTCACCAACCCCCTCGTGGATTGGGTAGAAGGGTTAGTATGCCCTTATTTGTATACAAACCTTCTGGAAAGGTATCTTACCCATGGAAATTTTGTTTTTGAGCTCTTATGTTGGCAATCAAACTGCCCAGTCAATGCTATGTGAATTAGAGGTATAGTTAATCGACCCAATTTCATACACTCCACAATCAGTGTATCATCAAGTGTATTCATGTATTCATGGATTTACCAACAATCATTAACATCAATGCATGTCACCAGAGCCGACGTATGTTTTTCTTGTCGAAGATGAAAACCATGACGGTATTTTTCTGAAATGGAGAAGTTTTGGTGAACAATCAATGTTCACTTTTCTGTTCACTTCCCAATACACTTTTGTGTACACAGTTTTAAGGGTGAGGTGATTGGTTATATATGGTGAATTACACAAAGTTCCAAGTACTGTCCGAGCGCCTGGTTGATGTGCTTGGTCTTCCTTTGAGTTTGAGCATGGAGGGTTGTTGATAGTTGGATCCAACTACTATAGCGAGCCACTAGCTCCCACCAAAACCTGTGGTATTAATTCTGTCTGCGTTTCTTGTGATGGAGGAGGGGACGCCATGGAGTTGGACAACGTTGTTAAGGAATAGCCGATCTTCTCTCTCAATGGTGACCATTATCGGTGTCAAGATGAAGTGCAACATCTTTGAGAAGCCGTCAGCTACAACAAGAACTGCATCAAACTCCCCAATACGATGGGTAAACCCGTCACAAAGCCCATGGAGATGTGTAACCATAGTTCTTTAGGTAGATGTTGAAGAAAATCCAGCGATGTTTTCAGTCTAAACTGAAAAAATCATTAACACACATTATACATTTTCCAAAATCTCGCTTCTTTGGTTTGCATCTTGACCAACCAGAAGCACTTTACGATTTTCTCGGGCATCGTGTCTTTGCTCAAGTGTCCACCTAGAAGGGTGTTGGGTCACTCCTCCAGTAGCATCCTTTGAAGCTCTTCATTTGGTGCAACACCTTGGCAAGTGAATTGCCATCGTCAGTAAGGTGCATTGGACCCAACAATGGTTTTGTCGTACCCAATGAATTCCTAGTAATCCCTCACAAATACTCTCTCAAGGTACAAATGTGCTCAATCTATAGCATAATGATCTTGGCGATCAAGTCTAGTCACATATCTAGAGAATCCACCGAATTGTTTTTCTAAGGTGAATACTCAATGTCGTATTTTAAGTTGGATTCAAGGAAATCCATCCTTTAAGTTTGGCTGATAATTTAGATGTTTGAGCACAAATGTTCTTATTGTGAATGATACATTTTTTCCATTTGAAATAGCAAACTAGCACCACCAACATTTATTTCTTGTTCACCCCGTAGTTCAGTTCTGGCCATCGTAGTTTTTGCCACATGTATACAACCAGTTGTTCTCTTCTACCATTGTCTTGTAGGAGAATGGCTCCAATGGCTTGATTGGATACGTCAGTGGATCTGCCAATTGTAAGGCTGGCACCAAGGTCAAAGAGTTTCCAAAGAGTTATGTACTACTGTTTTGCTATCACCGCAACTCCACTTGGTGGTTTTCTGAGTAAAATCAGAAAGAGGCACTTACAATCTCACGTAATGCTAAACAAATCGGTGGTAGTAGTAGCATAACATAAAAAACACTTGGATTCCTTGGACATTATTGGCCAATCAACGACTATTGTCACCACATTTGGATCCATCATGATCCTTCTACCGCTCAATCAACAATCATGGTGAAAAGGGATTCTTTTGGGTAGATTTTCTCTTTGTAAAACTTAAATGACCTTTTTGAGGTGTCCATTACGCTCCTCCATTGTTGGACTGTTGAGGTATACAACAAAAAAGTCATTGAGGCACAATAGAAGAATGTTGCTTGTTTCCGCCAAAATAATCTGGAATATGTGCAAGTTCAAACGACATGACCGTGAACTCAAAATGCCTGTAGAAAGTGCAACATATTGTCTTCTGAATTTCCTTATCAGATATGTGGATGTAGTAATGTCCACTTTGTAGGTTGACATTGGTGACAATTCTTGCTCAGAGCTGGTCAAAAATGATTTTATATATGCGAAAGTGGGTTTCAGTTTTTCATGTTAATATAGTTCAACGTTTTTTCTTCCATTCACATTCTCATTTTGCTGGAATTTGGTTTTATTGAAACCACTGGTGATGATGATGTTACTGATGTTTCTATTCGTTCAACTTCTCGTTGCTAATTTGATAGGTTTCCTTTAGTGTTGGCCTGGTGTCACACTTTCGGTTAACTTGTTGGTTGATATCACGTGACGGATATGACTCTCGAGGATGTTTTTTGGAAGAAATCTCGTTAAACTCTTCGATTAGTGGTGCAAGCTCCTTCGGTACATTTGAAAAAATTGGTGGTCTTTAGGCTCATACGTCTTCATTCTCAGGAGGCACAATCTTATCATCTTCTTCAAGTTCCATGTGGACTAGTTCCAGGTTCTTGGCAAAATCGAGTTACATCAACATTGTATATTGTTATGTCGTGATTGCTACAAATTCCTCTACTGCTTCCTCCTCTGTTGCTTCTTGTAACCGTTGTTGCGTCGTGAATGAGAGGAAGGTGCAATTTTCTACACTAAGTATTTACGTAGATTGTACCACTGATTGAGTCAACTTGTGATTTGGGTCTGTACATGAAATCTTGTCGGAGGATGGTGTTATGGTCACTCGTCGTTCAAGCTCCCTAGACCGTCACATCTTGAAGTTCTACAATTTGTGGTCAAAGAGGGTAGAAAAGTCAAGAAATATGCAGCCATCCGTTAATGATTTCACCTAAGAGCACCCTTGATTTGATATTCAGATCCCGTTGAAGAACCATCCTGTAACAGATAAAACTGTGAGAGTCCCTCTCCCTTCATCCAATGTGGACGGTATCAGTTTATGACTTTTTCACCCCCTCAGTTGCACCCACAGTGGTGTCATCGATTGGCCATCCTCGTATCAGCTATCGAACTTTGCAATCGTAAGAATTCTTACCTGCAGCTCTATGAGCCATTTAAATGGACAATGTGTCAATGTGTATTTTCGTGACCAGATAGCAGTTTTAGCATCTACTCTTGTTTTCTGCCGTTTCCCAACTCTTCATTTTCTTTGCAACGTCCTCCCCTTTTTTATATGTTGTAGTAATTTCCAAAAGTAGCATGAGTTGCTTTCCAAAAATCCAGTAGATTCATCGATCATGCTGGTTGAAAACATCGATTTAAATTTGAGTGGAGGTCTCCGTTGAGTGTAACATTCCTCTGCCATGGGAGGAATTGTGGCTTTGGCATCACCAGCTATTGGTGACACCAAAGCCAAGGCAAGTGTTTTAGTCATCTCTTGCATCTGAGCATTATGGTTGGACTTGTTGATGCAATGAAATGACACAGTCATTCACGAAAGGTCATTCAAGATGGAAAACATTACAGTGGCTTGCCAAATGTTGTGCTTAAGGCCATTTCTATAATGAAAACATAGTTCGCCGTGTGCAATGTCGCTGTAAGCAAGTACTCTGTATTCTGCCACATAGGCTGCAAATGTAGATAATGTCGCATGTACTGTGAGTTGGAACTCTTGTTTAGGTTCCCAAAACTTGCAAGAACCAGGTGTGCAAAGTCTTGATCCATAGCCTGTCGCTACTGCCGCTTGGGCCGCTTAGAGATTGTTTTGAATTGCTTGCTGCTCTCTCCATCGCCGAGGTATTTGCTAGACTACGTTATCCTGCTGTCTCATATGCACGCTCCTTTCATCATTGTCCTCACGAGTTTTGCAAAATTGTAGATAGCGGAAGTCTTGTGCAAGGTCGTCGCCTTGGAGTGAAGTTGTCCGGTGCATCTCCAGCACCATTCCATCTTATCATCATGCATTATGCCAATCAAAACGTACATGATGAACATGTTGAGGATTCCTAGATGGAAACAAACTGGATAAATGTGACACTTGAATAGTTTATTGTCTAGTAATGAGTTTATGTGATTACAACTGTGGAAATTCTTGATTGCATATACATGAGCAAAAACATGAACGGGGCACACTTGAGGTCTTGGCCGCTCGCGGTAAGTTGTGAGTGTGATACTAATTCAAGATTGACTGCTCCAAGAAGATCTGAGGAGAAATTGAGGGGTTTAGAGAGTATGGATGTGAGGTTTTAGAAGCTTCATGCATCGACAAGACCTCCAAACAACATCAAAATGCCCACACAGTTCGTGATAGTCCTGGCGACCCTTCTGAAGGTGTTTTAACCTTTGAGAACCTTGTAGAAAGGAATGTCAGATGTCGGGAGTGTTGGCTAAAATTGCAAAGGCCAATCCGTGTAAACATCCGAAAGTTGTCGCGTGGTGGGCCATGCATATGAGGACATAATTCCAAAGCCCACTCACAGAGTTAGGGAACTAATGTAAGTCAAGGAATTAGCGCTTCTTCATAATTCCAAAGTACAAAAATGTAAAATATCAAAGATTGCAATTGCCTTCCACTTGTAAACCACTCGTCATTTTCTTTGCTTAACATATAATCATTCACATTTTCCATCGGCCACTAGGTTCTCCTCCTTTTCATCCACATACCTATTCATCTTTGGTAACTTTGTAGCATGAAAACTACTTTTAAAACGGAGCCATCGGACATTGTTTCACGGTATGCCGTAGGCAACAGGGTGCGACACATCGTGTACATTGAATCTATCGTAACGTCTTCTCATACCTCGCATCAAAACCAGTTTACATGTTTATTGGACCTATAGACCCCCTCGGTTTCAATTTTGCATGGTTTGCCATGCGCTTTACTCTCTTCCACCTAATCTAGCCAGAACGATGGGTGCAACCATGTGAATCCTGAATGCCAAAACCCTGCGCCATCTTGCCTCGCATGCTGCAACACCATACATGGCTCACTTCATCCCATTTATCGATGAAATTTGGGAAACCAAAAACAAAAGGTGCTAGCTACGTTTCTTTGGGTCGGACTTCTTTCGTCATATCGGTCTTTGCAGCTGTCATGAATGAGATCATATGTCGCCTCCTATTATCCTCTTAAACATCCTCATGGTAGAAGCATCCAAGAATCTGCCGTTTCCCTCACTAATGACATCCTTGGGAAATCGGGTTCAGCTCCCAGGCTTGTTTCGGTGCTGAGGTAGCCCCCTGCCTCACTTGGTTTGCAACCAGGGGCCAAGAAAAGGGGGCGATTCCTTTTTACCCACCATTTGAAAGTCGTTCCGACGTGCGATGTCGCGTGAAACGTGCAATTATGTTTTTTTTCGCTTAATGTGCAAAGAAGTGAGTGGACCACCACTCGACCATACTCAAGCACGGCTGCCCATGTCGGCAGGCGAACCCACCCGCTAAATGCAAGAACGAGCTGAAAGATGCGAAATAGCCAGGTTGTGGAGATGAAATCGGACGGAAACTTCGAAATAAGGACCCCAACCAAAACTATCTGCGAAAGACCATATTGTTCTATATTTTGGGGGAAAATGGAAACATTACATTTTTCTTGTTGCATTCGCCATCGCAACCCATGTTAACTGTAAGAAAACAAAAATCGTGATGAATCTGTAGAATCCTAAGATGTAATTTCTATACTACCCACCGCTCCTAGAACAGTACCGGTATTGTAGTCATGATTTTTCAGAAGTGGGTACTTGATTCACGGTTACTCGCTATTCTCGTTTTGTGGAAAGTGCGGTCACCAGTGAAAAAGAGTGGGTATTGTGGCCGTTTTGTGTGCAAAGTGGGTATTTGAGAATTTGACCGCTCAGAAGGTGGGTACAAGGGAATTTATCCGCCAAGAAAAACAAAAGGCAGTGATCAAAGATGTCTCAAGACCTGGCAGAACCTCGGTGTCGCCGTGGTGGTCGTCTTTAATGAGCTGTGTCTTGAGAGCGCCGCGGTGCGAGTTCCTTCGCGACATGGAGAAACTTGACGAGGTGGCGGCATGTGCAGTGCACGGCAAGGCGACTTGTCTTTCATTTGCATGAGCGCTCCTTCGACACAGTCAACCTTGCTGGCAGGTTTCCACAATGTTCTTTTCCGTAGACTTACTGTCTCGAAAGAGTCCCCTCGGACAGATATGGTAAGGTCCTTCTACACCGATGTGCAGAGTCTTCCACCGAGAAGTGTGGGGTTGCGCTGATCAAGCACAACTTCATCTCCTTTCTCTTTCTCAGGATCGCGGCCATGATGCAAGCGAAGGTGACCAGGAGGAAAGCTGCCCAAATAGACATCGGCGACGTCTGCATCCGCATTTTGCAACCAGAAGCTCCAATTGCCCTCCGCCTCTCCGGCATATTGATGGGTGNGTCTACGAGGTGCAGGTGGAGTTGTAAGGATATACGCGAAGAAGGTGGAATTCCTGTTAGAAGACCTTGAACTCTTCAGAGTATGTTCTTCTGTAAGAGAATTAGCCCCCAATCTTGATTCGTGAGGCTTATGTCCGCTTATGAAAGTTCCGATCTCATTTCAGGTCAAGCTAACAGCTTCAAGTATTCAGGCAGCAAAGGTTGATCAGTGCACTCTTCCAGCTGAGAAGCAGCAAGCGAGGTGCGGAGCCTGTGCCTATCTGCTTCTTCACAATGAAGAATTCAGGTCACCTAATGGCGGCCTTTCTATCCCTAATCCTCGTATACTGTTTATGCAGTTTCGAGGGTATCACGTGCGCCAACTTGTACTCAAGCCTACCTCAATCCAGTTTCCTTCTGGACCCAGTTGTCCCTGCGGTTGGACGCAGAAAGGTCAGTGGCGATGACAATGTTTGTCTAAAGCCTCTTCCTCAGAACAGCTTTGTGAGCACTAGCTGTTTGCGATTGAGCCCGTCCTTAACAGAGTTTTGGTCCTTCGTCGCAATTCAGGTCGCATTCGTTAACCTTCCAGACATTGACAGCCTTTTTCGTAATGATCACATAGGTATGTGCTTTTCTGTGCCACAGACATCATGATTGCAGTAGTGGAGTCTTGAGTTGAGATTAACTTCATTGGAATGTACACGTGCAGCGGATCCGGAAGACGTGAATCTTCCAGAGGCGCACAGGCTGGACATCAGGTATTCAGTGCGTGGATGCAGGTGCTGTTCCTTTGTTTCTGCCTATTCCTCCAGTGTCACTGACGTTACAACCTGACTTCGTGATCCAGATTGGGAGATGACGAAGGCAGGTTTGACCAGATGCAAGAACAACTTGAACCAATGGATATCGAGCAGGAAATCAATCACGAATGCGGAGCGAAAGGTACCACTAGGCTTCTGTGGTGCAGCAGATATGGGTGGTTTTCCATTCAGCAAGAGCTAAAGTGCGGCAGTCTCACCTTTCTGCAGATTCTGGGAACAGGGCGCGGGAACTTTCACCGATTGCTGAGGATGCAGAAAATGCCAAGAATGCTGAACATGATGGCCTGAGGAACATGGAAACTGATCGTACTCCTGCCAAACCAGAAGAAACAGCAGCTCCTGTGTCGGTATGCCTCTCCAGCTTTCTGGTTTCCTACGCACAAAACTCTCCTGCCCTTTCATGGGGCCTGGACTGACGTTGTGCCACCCGCAGCCTGATATGCAAGAGCCAAAGCGGCGTCGGCCCAGGGTGCGGCGGAGGCAGCCAGCTTCAGTTCTTGATAAGGACATCCAGATTTCGGCTGAAGAGTTCTCTTCCTGGCTTCAAGATGCTTCCCCAACTGTTGGGCGGAAGTACGATAAAGTAAACTTCTGATTTCTCTTAACCTCGATCAAGTCAATGACCTGATGCAGATGACGATTACAACTGACAATGCCCATCCTCCTGTTTCAGGCTGTAGATGGTTCTACTCTGATGAGAAGCCTTTTCTGTATACCTGCAATGCTGTCAGAGGTCGATGCTGACGGCCGAGTTTCATCTGGCCTTCCCTTGGATTTGGTTAAGATAATGAACCAGCAAGTACGCCAAGAAACTTATGGAGCAGAAGGTATGCAGCTAAATCAATAGACTACTCCATGAGTTCTTGTTGGAAGCTTTTATTATGCTAACTGTCATCTGTGCATTCCCCTATTTCCAGGGGAAAGAAATGGGGAGGGCCATGCCAATCAGGCACAATCTGTAAGTATTTTTCTTTTTGACAGAATGCAGCCCATCTGCAGTCTTCTCATTTTCATAGTTATTCATATGATGGTACTCTTCATTGCAGGTAAGCAAGACAACATCAGTTGAATCTGTTGAGCGGGCACGAAATGGGGCTGTTGATGAAGCTACTCCACTGCCAGAGAGGGGTGCCATGCCTGCCGTAAATGGTAAGATCCCTAATTCAGGTGCCACCTGAGGTGCTGGCAAGTTTGCAGACAGTTGGACTAAACCTCAAACTGGTGTCCCTTTTTCAGGAGGGCTTTTTGACAGTGGAGGCCAGGCACCGCCTTCAATAGGTGGACTTGCCCCACCTTCCAGCGATGGACCAGGACCTAGAAGATCAAGTCGAGATCATCTTTCTGAAGAGTGAGTCTTTTGTATGTAGTATCATTGGTGTGATGGTATGCATGTGTTTGACTGTGTTTGTGTAGTAAATCCATGTCCCATTCCTAATCGGCTCTCCCTTTACCACACAAGTTCAGACCAGCTATTCCCAATTTGGGCAATATTCTTATGGAGGAGCCTTCGCCAATCCCGACTGACAACTTCTTCGCTGCTGATGTTCGCCTCGCGGCCCCACTCCAGTTCTCTCAGACCATGAGAGATGTCCTCACTCAATATGGTCAGTTGTCTTGCTTCAGTGTAAGGACTTCTTTCAATGTGGAATCAGGAGTTAACCATTCTTTCCTCTGTGCAGATTCAACGATGCCAGAGACATCACCAACACCTTCATTCACCCCCCATAATTCCATATCCAGGAGGACAACTGAAGTGATGAAGTAAGGACACCATTGGTCTCTTTGAAGGCCATGCGTAATGCTGTGTGCCGTGATGCTAAGCCACCCGTCTGATCACTTCCTTCCTGTACAGGTACTTTCGTGTGGAGTGCTTCAGAAATGGAGCTATGTCTGCTGTTGACATTCACTCAGTATTGCGAGGATGCAACAGACACCAAGCAGCTGTAGCATTCTCCGAAATCCTCACC